>CAUYPK010068675.1:0-41632 GCA_963574355.1 Loris lydekkerianus
GACTTGTACCTTTGCAATATGCTCCATAATAGGTGTGGTCCCCACCTCTTACCCTCCCCTATCAAACCTCACCCCTCCCCTCCCTTCCCACTCCATTTCTCTCCTTCATCCTGGGCTATAGTTGTGTTCTATCTTTCATAAAAAAGTGTGAGTAAATATCAGTAGGTTTCATAGAAGTACTGACTACACTGGATACTTTTTCCTCCATTCTTGAGACACTTTACTCAGGAGTGTTCCAGCTCCATCCATGTAAACATGAAAGAGGTAAAGTCTCCATCTTTCTTTAAGGGTGCATAATATTCCATGGTGTACATATACCACAATTTGTTCATGGATCGATATGTGCTTGGGCTTCTTCCATGATTTCTCTATTATGAATTGAGCTGCAATGAATAATCTGGCACAAATACCTTTTTTGCAAAGTGATTTTTGGTCTTTTGGATACACTCCTAGTAGAGGAATTGCAGGATCCAACAACAGGTCAATATTTAGATTCCTGACTGTTCTCCAAACTTCTTTACAAAAGGAACATATTTGTTTGCATTCCCACCAGCAGTGGAGAAGTGTTCCCTTTTCTCTACATCCACACCAACAACTGTTGTTTTGGGATTTTGTTATGTGGGCTACTCTTACTGGAGTTAGACAGTATCTCAAAGTGGTTTTGATTTGCATTTCTCTTATGATTAGGATAACAAGCATTTTTTCATGTGTCTGTAGACCATACACGGGTCTTCTTCGGAGAAGCTTCTGTTCAGATCTCTTGCCCATAGTGAAATGGGATCACCTGTTCTTTTCTTACTAATAAGTTTGAGTTCTCTGTGCATTCTGCTTATAAGACCTTTGTCAGAAATGTAACCTGCAAATATCCTCTCCCATTCTGAGGGCAGTCTACTTGCTTTACTTACTGTATTCTTGGCAGTGCAGAAGCTTTTTAAGTTTGATCAGATCCATGTATTTTTGGTATTGCTTCAATTGCCCAGGGGGTCCTCCTCATAAAGTTTTCTCCCAGACCCATTTCTTCAAGTGTTTCTCCTGTGCTCTTTCCAAGAATCTTTATGGTTTCCTGTCTTACGTTTAAATCTTTTATCCAGTGAGAGTCAATTTTTTTTAGAGGTGAAAGGTGTGGGTCCAGTTTCAGTCTTCTACCAGTAATCAGTCAATTAACCCAGCACCATTTGTTAAATAGGGAGTCTTTCCCCCAATTTAAGTTTTTGATAGGCTTATGAAGACCAAACATACCATGCTCATGGCTGGGAAGAATCAACATTGTTAAAATGTCCATATTACCCAAAGCAATCTACAGATTTAATGCAATTCCCACTAAAGCACCTCTGTCATAGTTTAAAGATCTGGAAAAACTAATACTTCATTTTACATGGAAACAGAAAAAACCTTGAACAGCCAAGACATTACTCAGAAATAAAAACAAATCAGGTAGAATCACACTAGACTTCAGACTATACTATAAATCTATAGTGATCAAAACAGCATGGTATTGGCACAAAAATAGAGAGGTAGATGTATGGAACAGAATTGAGAACCAAGAGTTGAATCCAGACACTTATTGTCATTTGATCTTCAATAAGCCTATCAAAAACTACTATTACTCCTGCAATTCTGTTTCACTTTTTAAAACTGTGAACACATACAAATTTGATAAAAAAAAATAATTTTTTTTAAAAAATACAAAACTTTAAATACTTTTAAAAGTTTACAAAAGGCTATAATCCATATTATGAATTACATCCTATCTTCAATTCCTCTCACTCATCCCCCTTATCTAATTCATTGCTGTATCACGTTATGATTCTGATATAATCTCATTTACTTCTCTGTAACTCCTCCACCCTCACCCTGGCCCAAGGCCTCAAGATCTTCTATCTGGAATGCCAACACAGTCTCCTAACAGATTTCCTGTTTTCACCCTTGTCACCCTCTGACACATTCCATGCACAGCAATCAAACTGATGTCTTGTAGGTGCAAAGCAGGGCATTTCACAGAACTTTAGGAGTGTCAGGTTGGCCAGACATAAACCCAAGGTCGTTAACGCAGCCCTTAGCACCCTGCACCTTTAGCCTCCTTCCTCCTGAGATGGGATTGAGGATAGAATATAATTCATAATATGGATTATAGGCTTTTTGTCAAATCACTTTTGCCTTCATCCACTTGAATCTGCACTTGCTCTCTGGCTGGTCTTGAACACTTCCCAATTTCTGTTTCATTAGCTCTTGTGCTTTGTGATTCTACAACAGTGTCACCATTTTTCTTTCTATATTATTTTTCTGCACAGCCCTTTTGTAATTGCATATTTACATGTTCTCTTGCTTATTCTTTGTTTCTTCCACACACCCTAAGCTGCATGACAACAAGGATTGGCTTTGTTCACTGTCCTATCTCTGATGTCTGGAAGAACACCTTCCACAATAAATGGAATGTACTATAGGACATTTTTTCTGAAGCTGTAGTGTGCCTGCAATCAGTGGGGGGAAGATCCTTGTTGAAATGCAGACTCTGATTCAGTGGCACTGATGAGGGGCTTGAGATTCTGCATTTCTAACAAGATCCCCGGTGATGTCAAAACTGCATCCCCTTATCACACTTTGACTAGCAAGGCTAGAGGGTTTGCAAAGATAAGTGGCAATGATGTGTGTGTCTTTCCAGAGGGAGCATATGACCTGGTAACGGAGTTGTCACTAAAGAGGATCTATACCTCCACATCCCGTCTTTGTTTCCCTACAGGAAGCATGTAAAACTGGAAGCCATTGATAACTGGAGAGATGGTGACCTTACTAAACATTACATAAAACCAACATAAGGCCACATCTGGCTATAACAAAATCACTCAAGGTGTTATAAGATATCCAACTTATAGAAAGTAACTGGCAACTCAGAATATGGAAATAGAGATCCTTTTTTATAACAAAGAACCAAATATCCTAGGACAGAAAGATAAGAATTTGAATTTCACTCTGCTCCTGAGTAGCTATGTAATCTCAAGCAAGTCACTTATATATTCTGAATCTCACTTTTATCATCTACAAGTCAGGGCAAATGATACTCATCTTAGAAGTGTGAAGATGAATTGAGGACCCATCTTAGAGGTGTGAAGATGAATTGAGGTATCATACATCAATTAAACAACAGTGCTTGACATACGGTGGTCCTTAAAAAATATTGGGTCTTCCTGTTTCTTTCTAGGGTAGAATATTTTCCTTATCACATTAATTTTCCAGGGAGTGGAATACATTTTTAAATATTGTTTGGCACCCTTAACATCTCAGAATGAAAAAAAGGTACCCCCCCCCAAAAAAAAGAAACTGCAACAATGATGTAAATGAATACGTAGGATAGAGGCAGACATTTGAGACATTTGGTCTAAACGAATACTAGACCATGAATCAGAAAAGCTTAGCTTCAGTCCAGGGTTGAACACTAACTAGATGGTTGATGTTGGATAATATGTAATATCTCTGGACATTTATGTCCTTTCTAACCCACTGTATTCAGTGTGCAAAACACATTATATCCATGCAGGAAATCCATTATCCTTCTAAATCCTCTGGGGTTTTTTCCTTTTGTGGAGGATATCAGTAAATTTTACAGAACCATTTAAAATTATAGAATCATTGAATAAGTAAAAGGAGTGGAAACAAGTTTGTTTTTTTCCTCCTGAAATCTCTACTAAACACCCTCACTCTATAGTACTAAACTTTTAAGAAGTATATGAAATCAATGAACTTAATTTTTCTACCTGGAGAATTTTTTTTTTTTTTTTAGATTCCACAGACATGAACATTTTCCTTGATTGTTGGAGTTTCTTTTAGTTGCTATAAATGATATGAAGTTGTTAAAATGTAGACTATAATAAGTATAATTAAAATGTAAAAAAGGAAAGAACAATTTACTATAACATACATTTAATTCTTGAAAATGCACTCATGTCTTACAAAGATGCCAAGTTCAAACTTCTGCTGTGTATGACACACCATTAACTGCACAAAAACACTCTGTATTTGCTACGTTAATATTTACTGATGAGTTATTGTAATAATTGCCCATCTGTTTCTGCTGCTTACGAGGCATTTTCTATCTATAAGGATAGAAATTAATGACAGAGACTCTCTGAGCTGCCTGATGTCAGAGCTGCGAAGGGTGTGAAGGGGATATAAGAGCTGGATACTAGTTGGCAAATGAGGGGTAAACACCAGTGGATGTGAGCTGGAGCTCTTTTCATGAAGCTCTCCTGCCATCGAAAGCATTTGCTCATATTGCTGGCAATAAAACATTAAAAGGTAAAGAATTTCCCATTTCTGGGAAAGTGTTATTTATATCAGAAAGTTGGATATGTAAACTTGGTGTTAAATATACGGTTTACTTGAAAGAAAGGCTAAAGGGATAATGTATCATCATATCAATTTCAGATCATTTAGAGAAGGAAATTGGGAAAATAAAAATTTAGAAACAATTTGAAAATTTGTTTGAACAGTATTAAGGGACTGCTATAGCAATAAAAATGTTGATTGGGGTTTGTTAATTATGTACTAAGGTTTATTTACTTTTTTTAAGTAGGCTCTAATTTAAAATTACATCAATGAGAACTCTAGGAAATTTAATGATTTCAGGGCTGGTTTATTCTTTCCAAAAACTTTGAGAAGCGATGTGCGTTGTGAAGCTACCCGTAGTCCTCCTCACGCTGTCTGTTGCCTTAAACCATCTGAAAGCTACTCCTTTGGGAAGGTTAGTAATTTTAAAATCCTGTTTCTTTTGTAAAACATGGGAAAGATCGAATTACACACTACTACATAACTAACAGCCCTTATGCCGTTAGATTTCTGACTAAATCATGCTTAAGATCATTACTTTAAACAGTTCCATTGTTCCTTGAATTCTGTATTCTTTAAAAATTAATGCTAGCGGCTGATGAATCTCTCTGATGGAACTTCTGACAGACAGGAATGGATAGTTCCAGTTTTCTCAAGAAATATGCTGTTGGACATTAGAGGGGAAAAGCCAGAACATGAACCGGGAAAACCCAAAAGGTAGTAATTTTACTCTATTGACCGAACACTGAAATAAACTGAAGAAACTTACATTTTATATCAAGTGGAATTTTATTGTGTCTTTATATAGATTTTTGTTTTCCTCAAAAGGCTCTGGAAAGGGGCAAAACTTTTGCACCTTCTGGAAATTGAATGTATAGAAATACTCAGAAGGGAAATTAAAGTTTTTAAGAAGTTAAACTTAAAAGAACTAGTTCAAAAGCCGTTTGCTATTTGTTAAGTGATTCATTCTACTTTTAGTAATTCTGTTTATTAGACACAATCATAAAAGGCTATTTTTCATGATATTACATCTTAGCTGCTATAAACGTAAATTAATCCTACTTGGAATTATTTTCTGAAGGTACCATGGGCATCAGGATTTCCTAGGAAGTTTCACTATGATGCGTTTCATGCCATTTGAATGATAATTTTAAGTAAGTCTAAAAGCTATGTCAGATGAAACTGTTAGCAGTACAACTTTCAAACAAAAACTCTTTGAAACTATAATTCTACATGTATTTAAAAGACTCTGCCTACATTCTAAATAATATAATGAAGTTTCTTGTGTGTGTGTCTCAATCAGTTTTGCTCCATACAGTGTTAGAGACTGAAATTAGACATTCTTTACCACCCAAAAGAATTAAGTTCATTTTTTTAAATTTGGTTGATTTAATCATTCTGCAATGTAAACATACATCAAAAAAATCCCATTGTACTCCATGAATTTATCTATAATTATTACTTGTCAATTTTATTTTTTCTCTTAATTTTTTAATAAATCATAACTGTGTATGATAATATATTTATGGGGCACAATGTGCTGATTTTATATACAATTTGAAATGCTTACATCAAACTGTTTAATATAGCCTTCACCTCACTTAGTGTTAAGACATTTATACTCTACTCTTAATAGATTTGACATGTACCCTTGCAATATACACCTAAGTTCATTTTTGAAGAGTCATGTTAGAACTCTTTCTCCTTAGAATGATCATCTTGTCTTTGATTTCCTTTGAAGGTTTTTTTTGTTGTTGTTGGGGTAGAGGCCCTTAGCAATGCGTGAAAATTTCCGAAACACGTAGGTATAATAAGTAGCAGGAATTATTATCACATTTTCTTTGTCATTTCAGAGCTTATCTAGTTACAGGTTGTTCTTCTCAGAACAGACTGTAATTTTCAATTGGCTTTTTCATGGCTAAAAATAACACTAAAACTGACATGCAGTTTCTTATAAGAATGATGATAGGAAAGTTAGAAGCATTACCTAGTATGTTTGTCTGTATCTGGATCTTTTCTTTCATTAGACATAGACATTTTCTAAGCACATTTACTCAGTGTGTCCTTATGGCTGTTCCCTTATTATGAGGTGAATTTCACTTAGAAACAGAATAATACCAAACAATACTTATTATCAAATTATTTTCATTCTAACCTCACCATCTTTTACTTCAAATTATTATTAGAAATACTTATAAAACATGTGTTCAAATTGCTTTTAATGTGTTTCCTGAAATCAGTATGTTTGGCCACTTTTTAAAGGGGGTATGATATATCTACCATCCTGAGCTTATAGATCACGTAATATTGTATAACTCTTATAAAAAGCTAAGAAAACCTATGTAGAAAATGCTTCAAATTTTAAACTCCTTAAACAAACAAAGCTAATGTAGATTTATATCATTTCCTCATAAAATTCAGCCACCCCTTTGGAGATTTTTTTCAACTTTTATGCCTTTATGAGATGAAATTAAGAGGTTAACAAACTGATTTTATAAACCATATCAAAAAATAGTTACATTACTTTATGCTGAAAAGCAAAAGGATCACGTACTTTCCCACCAACTTTTTTATGCCCTGCTGTAAATATCTGCTTGGCAGGTAACCAGAGGCTAAAAATTTGATTAAATAGGTGCCCAGCTATTATCATTAGGTGTTCCCTATAGAAGCTCTGCATCTCCACTGATGAATGTTAAGATCTGGGAGCAGGGACCCATATTAAAACCCTTGAGAAACATTTAAAAGAGATAAATTAAGACTTATAGTTTTGGCTTCTTGCCATTGCTTAAATTCTCTTAAAGTTAAAATTTCCCTGTGTGCATGTGTCTCCGAATTTTAATGGTTGCCCCTGGCTAGGCAGGTAGACAGGCTTTGTCTGTCAAGGAGGGGAAATGCCTCCAAGTGGGGAGGCAATACCTTTCACTAACCTTTGCAGCCATCTGTTTTCATTCTAGTGATTAGTTTGGGTAGAATCTTATACATGCTGAATAATACCTTTAAATGAAATAGCTCTCATCTGAATATACCATTCATATTTCAAATAGCTTTCACCTGATACACTATTGCATTGAAAAGCAATTTTACAATTAGGAAACAAACATAAAAGCTCTTACCATTTCTCTTAAATAGAATGGTGACCTTTTTAGCTAATTTAGAATAATTTTGAATCCTAGTACTGACCTTCCAACCAATTATCAAAGTACCACTCAGCATTTAGCGTGTTGAATATGTCATTCACACTCTGCTCCCATTATTTGCTAAATATTCTCTGAGGACAGTTGTCCCCTTCAAAGCTTCTTAATTTGATCCATAATCTCCTTTATTGCTTCACATTTATTAGTTGAGGTGTTTGGGCCAAATTCCAATTCTTGCTATTCTTCAGGATAAGTTTGCCTTTTAAAATGTAATGTCCAGTGTAGAGAATTATTGGGTCAACCCTTAAAGGCATTATAAGTTGTTTTTTTAAGTACACATTAGTCATAGGTTTTCCATACCTTAGAGAGAAAGAAACAAGCAGATAGCGTGAATAAGATTGATACAGACCAAATAATTAGGTCCCAAGGTGGGTTTTCTTTGCCGGAATAATTGGGTTCGTCAGCACACACTTACACTCAACAAATATCCGTTTCACCTCATGTTGTAATAGGAATTTTCTTTATATGGGAGAAAATATGGGAATAGAAAAGTAAAAAACAATTGCTAAAGTTTACCAAAAAATTCAAAACATTTACTCTCGGGCTATTTCTGAACAGAGATAGAGATAATATACGTTATACACACACACACACACACACACACACACACACACACACACAGAGTACATTGAGAGAAATCTATTGCATTTAGCCCCCTTAGGTATATCTTCTGTCTTCTCGACATTGAGTTTTTAGCTTCATAACTGGATCACCTTTGACTTTACATTTATCCTAACTTTCATAGATATTTTGCTCTCTATGGAGTTGAAAATTAAAATATTTCCCTATTAATCAGCAAAGAGGAAGCAATTGTATTACTCTGTATCCATTTCCAATACCATTTTGAAATTACACTGAAAAAAAGGTAGTACAAAAAAATACAGAGTTGATATAAATAAATGTTTAAAATAGAAAAGTTCAAATGAATTATTTAACCCATGGTGTTGATTTCTGACTTATCTGTATTATTATTACATAATTGTGCCAGGTGGCTAAAAATATGGTGAATACAACTGATGTAGTAAGTCTTTTAGTTTCAATATTTAACCTAGTCTTATCATTAAAATTGTTAAATGCATAGGATCCAAGTGGATGCCAGGGAGATGGTAATGCTCATTTAGTTAGAATAAAGAGTAAGAAAACTCTCACACTGCAATAAAGTGCCTGAACAGGTGATCCATGTGATTCCTGGTGAGACTTTATCATACCTGATATTCTGTCTTTTTATTTTATTTTACAGTGGTAAGAACATTTAACATGTGATCTACTCTTTGAACAAATTTTAAGTATACAAGTCATTACTGTCTTTTACAGGCAGAAGCTTACAGCACATCTCTAGAGCTGATTCATGCTGCTTGACTGAACATTTTTGTTACTTTTGATTAGTAACCGCCCATTTGCTGGCACTGCCACTCCTGGTAACCATCATGCCACTCCTTGAATTTGATTATTTTAAATACCCCATATAAGTGGGATCATGCAATATTTGTCTTTCTACGACTGTCTTACTTCATTTACCATGTTGTCTTCAAGGTTTATCCACGTGATTCCATATTGAAAAGTTTCTTCCTGACATTTCTTCCTCAACACTCCTGAATCAATGCTCTCAAAGAACTTAACAGAAATTAACTAATTCTGTTGGAAAGATTTGAGAAATGAGTATTTTTAATTTCTACATATTCCAGATTACATAAAAAATTTATATTCTAATCCTTTTTATATAATGAAAAATAAATTCATCAACAAGATTTAAAATAATATAGGACAAGGACACTTTATTAGTAGTATTATTAGTATTATTATTATTATCTGTGATGAATTGTGAATTTCCTAGAAGAGGGAATTGTATTGGGCCATGCAAAGTTACTATCACGGGAGATGTTATATAATTTCCCAGTCATAAGTGATTCTGTTACTTCCTCATGGTGTCAAAAGCATCTGCCAAAAATATGCAAACCAAAACACTGAGTTACTTATATGAAAAGATTTCCTTTAGGTTTTATCAGTCTGAGATACTTGGTGTCACATGGATATATCCAACCGTTTCTAAGTCTCTAACCATTTCTATTTGTTTAATGTCACCAGTCATCAGGTGGATAAACGGAAATGCAATACTGCCACATGTGCCACACAACGCCTGGCAAATTTTTTAGTTCGTTCCAGCAACAACTTTGGTGCTGTTCACCCGCCTACCTATGTGGGATCCAATACATATGGCAAGAGGAATGGAGTTGAGGTTTTAAACCAAGAACCCCTGAATTACCTACCCCTGTAGATTAATGTACCTCTACAGTTCTTACTGGTTCATGTTCAGATACACTAGTCATTTCCTGTATACTTTAACAGGGCCCTTTTCATTTCTTTTGTGAACATGTGAGTCTATGTATGCTATGTTTGTTACCAGTGCATACATTGTCAAAGAATTGGTTTGAATATAACACTAATTAAGACCCCATTATAAAAAGACAATTTTAAAACAAAATGTTCTTTCTATAGATTTTTACTTTAAGAACAAAAAAGTTATTTTCTTAGCCATATGATTATGATCTGAGTTTAAGAACAGAAGACAAAATAGTAATTTGAAGCTTGGTACATTGTAAACAGCTAATAGTAAAGTTATTCTAGAGATTAGAAAACCAGTCATTGTGCATACTCTTGGTAAGAAGTTCCTTTTTTACGTTAGATTTCTGAAATGGGATGCTGTTTAAAAAATAAACAAATAAAATCCTGCTTTTGACTCAGTCAAAATACTCTTTGAAATTTTTATTCTTCGTGATATTTGCTGGTACTGAGAGGTTATTTGAAAACATGGAAGCAATTTGTTTCCATGAGGGTTTCATTGTGTATCATCAGCAGTGAGCTTTTATTAAATGTATGTGCCTTTTATTCTCGTTAAGTGGCTTTTAACAAACCTCAGTCATATTCAGGGTATTACAAAAGCAACTTCTGTTCTATTAATCATATCTTCAGACCACCTTTCCTCTCTCCTGATGACTCGGGAGAGGTGGGCTACACGTCCGTCCTGTCCGCCATACACTTGCGGTGCATCTTACAAGGGTATATGTGAAACTTAGTAAATGTGGAATGTAAATGTCTTAACACAATAACTGGGAAATTGCCAGGAAAGCTATGTTAACCAGTGTGATGTAAATGTGTCAACTGGTCTGTGAAACTAGTGTATGATGCCCCATGATAATATTAATGTACACAGTTATGATTTAATAAAAAAATAAAAATAAATAAATAAATAAATGAAGTCATGGAGCTCGCCCTCATTTTGGGGGAAAAGAAATTGTTTGAAGTATTCACTCAGATTTAGGCAAGCTGGAACCAGGGGTTTCTTCAATTCAGAGACGGCAGTTTTCTGACCTCTCCAGTGATGGGAAAATTTTTCATCCCTAACAGCCTCTTCTCCCACAGCATAGGCAGACAGATTGCTCTTCTGTGAAGGGAATACCACCTATGATAAGCCTGAGCACTTGTATCATTCAGATATAAGATCAGTGAGGGGAACACCAGAAGAGTCATGTTAAATGGGCCATCCTGTGCCAAAGGAGGCTGCAGGTGGTCTCTCATGCAGGTAAAATTTATAGACATGTAAATCTTCTTGTTGGAGGCCACTAGAGGCTAAAAGAGGGTAGTTACATCAATCTCAATCCACTTATGTTTCTTTCCAAATTCAAATTGTGAGTTAAAAGTAAAGGATTGTGGAGCTCTAGAGAGAGTCTTGCCAAAAGATTTTGGATTTTTTATCACCAGGTTGCATATACATTTAATAAGAGAGAGAAACGAAACTGAATTGTTGATAGCATATAGCAAGACTGACTTGAATAAGTGTTCAACAGCCGTAACAAGATCCAGGTCAAACAGAAGGTCCCCTGATGGAAGGATTCCTGTTACCTGGTCTCCAGGAGCCTGCTTGTGCTGGGCACAAGGGGTGAAGAGCCGAATAGTATTATAGAGGTGACTTCTGTTGGTTTTAGGAATCCCTTCCTGAGTAGCATATTCCTTTTAGAGCTTCTTTATGTATTGCAAGGCTCTGGAGTGTGGCTGTAGCCTAGGTCCCCCACGTTGCCCATCAGATAGGACTTTGAAGAGAGGCCAGATCTATCCCTCCTGTCTGCAGGCTGCAGCAAGAACCAAGGCTCAGCCTCAGTTTCCAATTCAGAACTAGCTGCAATCAGCTTCTCTCCTAGAAGCCTAAGAACCAAGGTTAGTAGGAAAACATAACCAGGCAAAACAGCAAAACCAAAGGAGGAATTTGCTGGAAAGTGCCATGGCTTGTAACATCTAGGGAAGAACACATTTCCTCATGCCAGTCTTCTTTCTGAAGTAGTTTCTTTCACTATGATTATGATCAGATTTTTTTCCATTGATATTTGTATTTTACTCATGCCTATCATAGTATATATTGGCTAAACGAAACATATATTTATAAAATGTATAGACATTTAGGTTGCTCCGTATTTATTTATTATTATAGTATTGCTGCTGTTTACATTATTACTGTGTCTCCTTAACAAATATGCAATATTTCTCTAGAATACATGCTGCATGTAAACTCAATAGGTGTCAGTGTATGATCTGGATAATTCATTTATTTATCATTCTCTCATATTTTCCTTACATATGTGAAGTATGCCTTTTATAATTTATGTATGATAATTCCAAATTTTATAGTCTACACTGTTTAGTTCTACCACTGGTTGGTCTGCTATGGGCTCCCTAATATGGTTGTCCTGTTTTTCACCAGTATTGAAATATAGCTTGGCGGCTCCTGTGGCTTGGTGAGTAGGGTGCCAGCCCCATATACTGAGGTTGGCTGTTTCGAACCCAGCCCCAGCCAAAGTGCAACAACAACAAAAAAAAATAGCAGGGCATTGTGGCGGGCACATGTAGTCCCAGATACTCTGGAGATTGAGGCAAGAGAATCGCCTAAACCCAAGAGCTGGAGGTAGCTATGAGCTGTGATGCCCTGGCACTCTACCTAGGGTGACAAAGTGACAGACTCTCTCTCTAAAAAAAAAAAAAAAAAAAAATTGAAATATAGCCTATGTAGAATAATATGACACTATAAATTACATGATTTATGCATTTTTAAAAACATATATACCTGCATACACAGATCTATATACAATACTAGAAACTTAGAAACCTCCCTTTTACTTCTCCTAGTGAATATACCCTGAAAGCTTATCATTCTTGGAAACTCATCAACAAATGCCAGTTTTGCCTGTTTTTGAACTTTGTTTAAATGGAACAATACAGAATGTATTTTTTTAATGTCTGACTTACTGTGCTTAACTTTTTCTCAGTTAATATCATACATGTCACAGTCCATTATAATTCATAGCTTTTCCTGCAATACTATTTTATAATTTATAAATATACATGAGATTTCTTCTATTATTGATAGAATATTACATGGCTTCCTGTTTTTTACTATGAATAAAGTTATGACTATTCTTGTGTCAGATTGTACATAGGTATGCAATTCTTCTGAGCGTATAGCAAAGCCTAAAATTCCTGAACCATAACATATGTGACTTTTAGGTTTAATAAATTGATTACTAAGTTTGCCAAATAGATTTCCAAATTGATGCAGGAATTTGCAATTCTCTAGATGTACACAAGAGTTTCAATTCTTCTGCTAATTTGCTTAATACCTACCTTTATTTGTAACATATTTTGTTGTATCTGTAGTATTATCTCTATCTATTTTTAGTTCCCTGTGAATTTCACCATAACTAAGTAGCTGAGCAATATTTCATTGATTATTGACCATATATACATCCTCTACTCTGTGGTGTTTTTTCAAGGATTGTGGCTATTTTTAACTATTGGATTATCTGACTTTATTTTATTGATTTATAGAAATCCTTTATATAGTTCTATGTAAATTGTTATACGCTTCTTTTTATGGATTTGTTTCATGTACAGCAATTCTTCCTTCTCTCTGTCTTTCTGTTTCTGTCTCTATCCCCTTCTATCTCCATTCTGTGTCTCTTTCTGTTCCTTCCTTTGTTGCTTTATCTCTTTTTGTCTCTTTCTCCAAGTTTTTTATTATTTAGTCATTTTTAAATTAACCTTGATCCCAAGTACCTTTGTCCTCATATTATTATTATTCTTTTTACCTTTAACAAACGAATGTGTATACCATGGAATACTATGCAGCCATAAAATGACTTCACATCTTTTATGTTTACCTGGATGGAGTTGGAACAATGTTATTCTTCTTAGTGAAGTATCTCAGAAATGAGGGGGAAAAAAGTATCCAATGTACTCAATACTATTATGAAACCAATATATAATCACTTACACATTCATACAAATGATAAAACACGAATATAGTCTAGAAAGAAGGAAGAGGAGAGTAGGGAGGAGAGGGGGAGAGGAGGGAAGGTATTTGGTGAGCTCTCATCTAACGTGCACAATGCAAGAGTACATTTCAAAACATCTAAGTGTATTATAGTTATCTTATCACAAAAAATAAGTGAGACCATGGTTATGTTAATCAGTTTGATTCAAGCATTCTACAATGTATATTAAATCATCACACTGTACTACATAAATGTATACATTTATGATTGAATAAAAGTTAAGTTAAAAAATCATGGAAAATGATAAACATTATCAGCCATCATACTAGTTATCACAAACTCTGAACAATAGAAAAATATTTAGAAGATGCAAACACTGGTAGTATTTTTTCTATTACTTAGGAATATTTTGTCTTGTTTGTTTGAAACAGATTCTCACTCTGTTGTTTATGCTAGAGTGCTCCATGGCATCAGTCTAGCTCACAGCAACCTCAAACTCCTGGGTTCAAATGATCCTCCTACCTCAATCTCATAAGCACATGGGACTACATGGACTCTCAGCTAATTTTTCTATTTTAGTAGAAATGGAGTCTCACTGTTGCTCAGGCAGTTCTAAAGTCCTGAGGTCAAATAATCCTCCCACCTCAGCATTCCAGAGCACTAGGATTACTGGTGTGAGCCATACACCCAACCAAGAATATTTCTACTTAGTTTAGAAATCAAAAAGCATTTCTAGAATATAATCATCAAATATAATGCTAGTAAATATATTATTTACATTCAATAAATTTTATCTTATACATCTCTGATCCAAAACATTATTATTATTTTAATAACAATCATTGTACTACTAACAACATTAGTTTGGATAACTACAATAGGAGAAATAAAAAATCTATTTGAATATAAATAAAAAATTTATCATGTGATTTTTAATGATTTTTTTTCTTACAAAGTATGTCTCTTTAGAACTACATTAAATTGCATCAGGCAAATATTTTGTCAATAGATTTTATAATCAATCTTGATTGCATGTATCAATATAGGCAAGTTTAATTATATATCAAAATACTAGGCAATTTAATTTATATTATAGTAACAATAAGTTTTTTTCATTATTTGAAACATGAGCAGTCCAAATGGAATTTATGTTTATTTGCACTTAACTATATATTACAAATTCATCTTCATTGGTTCAAATTAATTTTTCTGTCTTCATAAGTCCTGTTCTATTCAAAAAGAATAATTTGTAAGCTCACTAATGAAAATTAAGTGCCAGAGCACATTGCCTTTTAAAGATTCAGATACTATGTCTATGTTAACCAAATAAATTGTTTAAAAAATAGATGAAAATGGGGACATTACCTCATTGATTCATTGAATAGGCATGAAACGATCTAATTCTACTGATTTTTCTATTCTCAAGAACAGACTTCCTATTGGGATTTCCTGGTTGCTATAGGCTAGGCCTGATGAACAGAAGCTTTCAGAGAGATTACAACTGACAAGACCTTGGAGAGAGGCTCTTCAGGGGTTCAGATTGAACTTGTATCTCTCTTTTATACTCAGCATAATAGCCTGAAGAAGTCTTTTGATGCCATTGCAGCAGCAATTGCAGCAACACTATTATCGGCATTGCCCCAGTGGGTATTAATGCCTCGGCCAACCATTACTGGAGAAACGAGAAGACCAAGGAGCCTAAGAAGGCCCGTGCAATGAGAGTAGTTATTCTATTTCAATTTGGGGAGCAAAACACTATAGGTGCCCTTTGCTGTAGAATTTTTCATTTTGCCAAGCATGTTAATGCCTACTCATTGGGGTTATTATCTGAATTTTTTTCTACAATGAATAGTAGAAAATTTCATTCATGTGACAAATCTAATACGTGTTTACCATTTGCATGCACACTTTCAGAAAATGCTTATTTAATGGAATTGGAAAACGCTATTAAATTTTCAAATGTAAAATTGGGTTTGGGTTTTTTTTTTTTTTTTGTCTTCTTTTTGCCTTTCAAAGCAATGTCAATAATTTATATTTGTTTTCTGCTTTAAAATTAAGGAGTGTGAAGCTAATTAAATTTGCTAGCCTGAACTTCAAGGAAAATGCTTTGTTAAGTACTATATCCAGACAAAAACTGCCAATATCCGTGAATCTTTACTGATTTTTAGTGTTCTTAAGATTCATCAACAATTTATAACTTTGGTAAATAAAATTTCTTCATATTTATTTGTAAAGCCTTGCCTAAACACTTTGCAGTTGAGATAAAGACTATAGTATATAGGGACAAGGAAACTTTGGAATATTATGCATTAAGAACAATCACAGCTTCCAACAAAAACTAAATGCTTTAATTACTCTGATCTACATGGACTTGGGAAACTGCCTAACACCTTCTTCATCATGTTGTAATGTTTTATAAAGATTTTTATATCCCATGTGTTGTGTTGTCACAACCTTTTGATATCAATATAAATATGAAACAGCTCATGAATTTAGAGTGTGCCACAATATGCTACCTAGATGACATCTCCTAAAACTCCCTCTTGTGTCAGAAAGGTAAGTCAGTTCTAATTTATTACACATTTACTAGTGATACCAAAACCTACTGCATAATGCAGGTCTTTGTCTCATAGTTTGTAGAACTGAATTACATACAATTTACCAACATATCATATGGTACTCATGAAATGTTCTAAGAGTGCCTTAGTAAATACACAATTAGTAACTAGGAACTTAGGAACTGTTATATACATATATTAGTTTTTATGTTTTTTACAAAATTAATCCAATAATATTATGATGGAAATATCCATCAATGCTACATAAGAAGTTAGAAATAGGAAAGAATCCTCGAGTTATTTAATAAAGCAAATAAAATACAGAGACTACCCTTGTTAATTAGCATATTTAACAGTTTCACTTTTTATATGTGATGTAATATCCTTAGTGGAAGCTGTGAAGTACCATACTATTATTTCACTGGAAGAGTAAATTGAATTGTACAGAACACAAATGTATCAAAATAACTTGATCAAAAGAAAATTTAAGTGTAAGAATATAGTACTATGGAAGCAAAAGGGTTATGCTTCACAGTGCCATAAGAAGGGCACCTTACTTAGGTGACCTTTTAGCATTTTCTTGTTGCAAAACCAAAAAACAAAGTTCCCCTATATCTTTTAATTAAAATTCAAGGAAGATTATTTAAATTTGTCATGTGAAAATACAATGTAATAAAAAAAAGGGGTTCTAGGTTTTTGATAATCTACCAGACCTAAAAATAAGCATGTACCGATATTTATCTTACAACTATTATGCTTTGGGGACGAATGTATACACATTTCTAAAAGGAAGTATCAGGCATTGTTAATTTCAAGGCCAGACTTCATAATGTGGTAAAGGTATCACTATTTGCCTTATAGAATCATGTGATTTATTTCTGTATGGCATTTGTGGATTATGTGTTAGTAACCAGAAACATACCTGGAAAAACAAAATGTGGTGGAAACAAACAAATAAATAACATGCTGTGATATTACCTTGTATGATGTGTTAGTTCATAATATTTTCACAAATAACTAATATTGAGGGAACCATTGTAAATGTTACACATACTGTGCTAAAATATTATCTGAGTAAAAAATGAATTACTACTTGTCAAAAGAACAAAGGAATAACCATTAGTCTACACTATTAATATAAAATACTGCTCTTATATCTACTGATAAAATATAAAGGCTAAAACTTTAGCATTGTGATTAGTGTAATCAATTATTCATACTTGGATATATATGTATATTAGTTCAGAATGACTAATGGAAAAATAGATTTTATAGAGAAACAATGTTTATTTGCAGATAAGGTTGAAAGGTAGATATTTCCTAAGAACCATTCACTTTAAAAAGTGATGCTGTAGGGAATTCATTAGAATGGAGACCAGACCTAATCAAAGTAGTTCATAGACATGCTATCAACTTATCTTGCTGATTTTTAAGACCAAGAAGCCAAATTTAATGCAAGAAGGAATTTTCTTTGTCCAAAATACCATTTAGCTCTGAATGTATTAATTTAAATGCATCTTATGTATTTCCCAGAATATCATATGTGAAATTTAAAAGTGTAGTAAATGATGTGCCAATTGTCACACAACCAAGAGTAGTAGAGATGACTTCTAAACACATGTCTTCTAGCTACAAGTCATTCTTTCCTTGAAACTAGATGATCCAGTATAAAACACATATGCCTATGTTTTCTCTGGAAAAATCAGGCTAATATTTTTTATAGTTATACAGAGGTTGAATATAAAGGTAATAATAAAGTAGTTTCTAAATGTGACAAATTATTAATACCTTCTCACCAACGTCCAGAACTACAGAAGAGTTACTCTTTATTTTGAGTCAGAAGAGAAAGAAGATAAACCTATTAAAAGGGTTTTTGGCAAAGATAGACACATATACAATAATGGTCAAGGTTAATTATAATCTCATAAGGCAGCTATTATATTTTGCAGTATCTAGAGAAGAAAATGAGTCACTTGATGTTACTTTCACATAAGAAATAGAAGAATCTTGATTCAAGGCAAGCTTGATTGCAAAATAAAGGCTTTTGTAATTATTCTACATTATTAATAACTACTCATTTTATTATAAAACTTAGTGAACATAACTTTAACTTCTAATGACACAAAAATAATTATTTATGTAAATAAAATTTAGAATGTCTTCTCCTTTAGAATTGTGCTTACTCTTAATTTTTTTCAAGTACTTTTATGTAGGCATAAATATATAAAGTAAATTGTGCTACAATATACTAACAATGGTTTGATTGATTGTGGCATAAGCAGGAAAGGAGCATAAGTATCCCGCTACCCGTATTCAGATACAAATGAGATAAGAATTCCCATTCTCAGTTGCATTGGCATCGCTGCTCATTCTGCTCAGTACTAAATAAATTGCATACCATTTATTATATCTCCTCCTTTAAATTCACATTTAGGATTTGAAGTGTCTTTTAGAATACCAAATGGCTATAATATTTTTCCTCACTCAAAACAATTATTTCTAAGTTTCTATTCCAATGACTTGAACTGCATTGAGATTTTCACTCTTAAGGACTATTTCTGTAGAGTCAAGTGGCTATTCACTTAAGTTCAAAAAGGGTCTTCTACTGATGCCTGAGCATAAACTATTAATAGCATACCATTATGAATATGTTATTGTTTCTTACAACATTTATAATAGGAAACCCTTCAACTTAGGACATTGGATCTGTATTTTAACAATGCCAAGAAGCACGAAGATATCAGGCACTTCAGGTACTCCAATGCAATGCTATTTATAAATTAAACAACGTGCAACTTGACAAGTCTTTCTGTTATTGTAGATGTTAAGAGGTTCAACAGCTACTCACTTGCTAGGTGTATGCAAGAACATTGCTCTTTAAGGGCAGACGTATACTCTTAATAATTTTAAGTATATCCTGTGGTGGAATCTATTGCTGAATAGGTATGCTTCTATGAATATGAAATTTGACACAAATTTGGGTTGAGCAAATCTCAGATGACATTGTACCATTTTCTCTGAAATTGTATATCATAAAACTCTGAATCCCATCCCTCAGGAGCAGGGCCTGTTTTTTGCTTGTTTGTTTGTTTGCTTGTTTGTGACACAGTCTGACTTTGTCGCCCTGTGGAGTCACAGCTCACAGCAACCCCAAACTCTTGGGCTCAGAGTGCCTGTCCTTTTGAGCTACCCAGTGTTCTGAGTGAGCTGTCTACTTGGCAATCAAAAATGACAAGGAGCACCAGGATGCAGAGCGCCCCAGAGACCGAGAGGCAGCCACGGGTAATTCCCTCCTGGTCCTGAACAATCTAAGAGGCACAAATAAACATAGAAAGAGGGCTGAATTTTCCAACAACATCAAGAAAAGGAAGGTTGGGTGATAAGGACTCCAAGCATTGTGACAGTGATGGCGACGAAAGTGGGAACAACTTAGTTGTGGACGTGTGTGATGAGGACCCTTCTCCACAAACCAAGTGTAGCACGTTCCCCCCGGAAATGGAATTGACAAAAACTTCCTGCTAAAGAAAGATGCTTCTGGCAGCCCAGGCTCTGTGGCCACCTTAGGAAGTTCCACTGCTTTAAAATCCAAAGAAACGAGCTCGCATGAAAAAGCCAGCGCATCTGTTCTGAAGTCCAGCACTTAAATGCCTCAGAGAGTCTTTCTAACGCCAGGCCCCAGAGGTGCTCCAGGACTCTTCCAAGCCTTAGAAGACCTCCAGCCCCAGACTCCTCCTTGACCAAGCAACAGTTGGTTTGAGAATGCCTCTGCAGTGCGCAGTCCACACCCTGTTCCCTTTGGGATAGCCCCCCATGCCGGGATGAAGGTTGAAAGTAGACCGACCCCAGCACTCTGTATGCCAACTTACATGGTGCTGCATCAGCTGCAGCCGCCTGGGAGGCCTGAGGGCACTCCCCATGGTGGGGTTGGATCCCCGCCCCCAACGTGAGTGTCCCTGCCACCCCTCCAAATCTGGCAGGGATCTCTGCAGGGAAGCCTGCTTACTCCTCTATGTAACTTCAGATGGTCAGATGCAGTCTGTCCCTACCCGCCTCCGATTGGTCCTGAATCACAGAACATGTTGTTTGCCAAATCAACACCCTCAACCACCAGCAGGTGGCATGTGCGGAGACCATCAGCAACCCCAAGAGGCATCTGTGCACCGCTGGGAAGGGCCACATCAAGGTCTGGGAGTCCCGTTTCTCAGCTCGACCTCCTGAACAGAGATTATTACACCATTCTGTAAAATGTTAATTGCAGGCTGCACTCTCTTAGTTGGAGAGGAGTCCATTTGGGACTTGGTGGCTCCGACCCCACGCATCAAAATGGAGCTGACACTCTCAGTCTGCACCTGCTACACTTTGGCCATCAATCTGATTCCAAAGTTTGCTTCTTGTGCTCCAGCCATCTCATGGGATCTTGCACAAGCAGTCGCTAGTGAGCCAACTCCAGAGCCACACGGATGGAGCCACATGTCCCGACATTTCTAATGATGGTACCAAACCTTGGACAGGCAGTTTGGACAACAAGATCATGTCCTGGGACCTGAGTGAGGGACCGCAGCTGCAATAGCATGACTTCACTTCCCAGATCTTTTCCCGGGGATACCATACTGCTGGGGAGCCGCTACCCTTCAGCGTGAAGAGCTGCAATGTGGAGGTGCTGCAGCTCCAGGAGAGCTGTGTGCTGTCCCTAGAATTTGCTTCTTGTGATTAATAGTTTGTGAGTACTGGAAAAGATAACTTCCTGGATGCACCCCTTCCAGAACCGGTGTATTCCAATCCAGAGTCCTGAGTGGTGCTGAGCTGTGACATCTCTGTGGGTGATAAGTACATAGACATTAGCTCAGGAGACAAGAAGTCATCTACTGAAAGCATTATGTAGTTTAACTTTATAGTTGAATTGGACCAAAATCTTTCGAATTTGTAGAAATATAAAAACTGTAACTTTGAAAGAAAAAAATACATAGAAAAACCTGTTTCCAAACCTTGACACAAAATTACTTTGAATCTACAAAGATAAGTTGACAAGTGTATCAGCAAAAGGTCATTTGTCTACCTATGGCACCAAAGCCAAGTGGACAGAGGGCCAGGGGTTGTGGGACTGAGGGAAGGCATCTGCTGACCTATGTCAGAGCCCCTTCTTTCTGTGTGATCTATCCATAAGGACTCGCCCAATTGTGAGATTGCCTTTCTGTTCTGGCCAGTTCACCTCGTGTTCCGCCCTGTGTAAAGCAGTGGTGTCTCCAATGAATTTGTTTCCTGACTTTGCATTTGTGAAATGATTTTTTGTAAACGTACTTAGTTTATTCAATGAAAGTCTTTGGTACCAATAAAAAAAGAAAGTTTCTCTAATCTAGGTCACCTAAATGACTGTATTTTATCAACAAATATTAAGCATCACCAAATAATTTCTTGATATGTGTCTATGGAAATGTGCATAGAAAGATTCTTTTTGATTAAATTTTTGTCATTAACTTATCTTTCCCTAACATCTACTATTTAATTACTTTAGTGGAAGGAATAGATGAATAGAAAAACAATTAATGGATTAATAAATGAATAAAAGAATAAAATGTAGGACATTTTTGGTTTATATTGACATTCCTCATGAACATATCTACATAACTCTTATAATGTGTTAATAAATGTTGTTAGTGCTGACCTTGTCTTTAAATGATTAAGTTACAAATTACATAGTCATATATACTAAGTTTATTATACTAAAGGAATCTGATAATTCTGATAATTGTCCCGTAATTCCTGATTGACAATCAGAAATAGTTTTGGTGAACATTTCAAAGTATTTGGTTCTTTTCCTTTTCAAAATGGCTACAAAATTCAGGTTTTAATTATAAAACTCTTAGATGATGTTATCAGTTATGCACCAGTATTTTTTGTTTCATTTTTTCCAAGGAAACAGATTTACATTTAAGAAATTAAAGAAAAATTATCACCATAAAAATCTCATTATCATTAAGCACATTATTGGATTGTGGTAATAATTTAAATATTAAAAAATGAAGAGAGTAAAATTCAGTAATGTTGATAGTTTAATCAGAACAACATAATTTAAAAATGTATTGGTCATATATGATGGATTTTAATGAGGTTATTATTGCTACATAAGCTTAAAGTTTCCTATCAGGGGAAAATTGAAATACTGTTTATCTCAGCTGTATAGACATAGCCACTACTAATTTTTACCAGATGTTTGACCATAGAAAGCTTGTTTCAATTTTGTAACCTCCAATTCCTTTTTCACATGTAAATGGTTATAATACTTACCTTAGAAAATAAGGATTAAATACGATAATGTGTATAAAGTACCTAAAATAAATCCTGCGATTTTGCAAGCTCTCATGAGGTGTTAATAACTATGGAAATAGACTAAAATGGTTTGCTGACTAATTGGGGTCATAATCCACTTATCATCAAAAATACATCTGAGCTGATTTTCCACAGCATACCAACAGATTCATGATGACCAATATAAATAAAATGTTCACAAAGTGATTTGTTTGCAAGAGAATCATTAAAATTATCTTTTGGAAAACCACATTGTGTTTATTTCCTGTAGATAAAAGCTATAGATGACTCATGGGAAATATAAAGTGAAGGAAATAATAATTTTAATTCAGCCACAGATGCTGAACTAAGATAATCAGGTGCCTCTAGTCATATAATGGAATAACCACTGTGATACATATGGTAAAAATATAAGGCATATTAGGCAGTAGTTTAAGATGGTCTCATACTTAAGCCACTCTGGCATTTGTGTAGGTAAGTTTTCTCCTGGAGTTGGACATCTCCTAGATAGCTATCAATCACCTAGAAAAGATGTTTGTTCTCAGATGGGAAACTTGATCTTGGAAAAAAGGCTTAGACTTAGGCAGAGGTATTAAATTCTTGGACCAACAGTTTAACAAAGGACACGTGACTATTGTGGTCAACTGGCAGTATTATAATAGGAAAGAGCTTGGGAAGCAGAAAATAGCATGTTATTTTCCCTAGGTATGTAGAGTTTGATATTCGTCTTTTATTCTGATAGTGTTTTCTTCAAAAATTCAACACTTCTAACATCTACGCTACAAAGCAAATACAGAAAAACTATCCAGGTCTGTGGAATATATTTTAGAAGAAAGTATACTTCAGATTGACATTGGAGAGGTGGTAATAACTTGCTCAAAGAATTTATACATCAAGAGAAAAATTTAATTACTGTGAGATATAATGGAATCAATCAATGTAAAATTCTGAATACTGAATTGTAAACTTTAGCAATGTAATGTTTAAGAGAAAAATTTAATTACTGTGAGATACAATGGAATCAATGTAAAATTCTGAATTCTGAATTGTAAACTTTAGCAATGCAATGTTTATTTTTATAGGCTAAAACAAAAAATATTATGTAAATACATTGAAAAGTATAGAGATTAGGTGGCTATAAGATGTTTGTTTCATCTCATGGTTTTCTATTCGGTTCCAGATGTCTATGTCTATTTTTGTGCCAGTGCCATGCTGTTTTGACCACTATGGCCTGGTAGTAAAGCTTTAAGTCTGGTAGGCTGATGCCCCCAACTTTATTTTTATTACTAAGAACTGCCTTAGCTATATGGAGTTTTTTCTGGTTCCATACAAATGAAGAATTAGTTTTTACAAGTCTTGAAAGTACAGTGTCAGTATTTTAATAGGGATGGAGTTGAATCTGTAGATTGATTGGGGAAGTATAGACATTTTAACAATGTTGATTCTTTCCAGACATGAGAGTGGTATGCTCTTCCATTTGTTAATATCTTCTGCTATTTCTTTTCTAAGGGTTTCATAATTTTCTGTATAGAAGCCCTTCACCTCTTTTGCTAGGTATATTCCTACGTATTTAATTTTCTTTGAAGTTATTGAGAAGGGGATTGTATCATTAATTAACTTCTCATCTTGCCTGTTATTGTTGTATACAAAGGCTACTGACATGTAGAAATGATTTTACATCCTGAGATGCTACTGCATTTTTTAATCACTTCCAGGAGACTTGTGATTGAGTCTTTGGGGTTCTCTAAGTATAAGATCATATCATCAGCAAAGAGGGAGAGTGTCACTTCCTCTGCCCCCATTTGGATGCTCCTTATTTCCTTCTCTTGCCCGTAGCACTATGTTGAATAGTAAAGGTGACAGAGGACAACCTTGTTCCAGTTCTAAGAGGAAAAGCTTTCAGTTTTACTCCATTCAGTAAAATATTAGCTGTGGGTTTGTCATAGATAGCTTCGATCAGTTTAAGAAATGTGCCACCTATGCCTGTAGTCTTCAGTGTTCTAACTAGAAAAGGATGCTGGATTTTATCGAATGCTTTTTCTGCATCTATTGAGAGGATCATATAGTCTTTGTTTTTGCTTCTGTTGATATGGTGAATAATGTTTATGGAGTTGAATATGTTAAGCCAGCCTTGCATCCCTGGGATGAAACTTCTTTATTGTGAATTATGACATATTTGATGATAAGCTGTAATCTACTGTCTAGGATTTTGTTGAGAATTTTTGCATCCATATTCATTAGTGAAATTGGTCTGAAGTTCTCCTTTTTAGTTGAATCTTTTCCTGGTTTTGGTATCAGGGTGATGTTTGCTTCATAGTACTTGTTGGGAAAGATTCCTTCCTCCTCAATTTTTTGGAATGATGTATGGGAATAAGCTCTTCTTTGAAGGTTTGATAGATTCTGGTGTGAAGCCATCTTGACCAGGGCATTTTTTTGTTGAGAGAATTTTTATTGTTTCTTTGATGTCAGTGCTTAAAATTGGTCTGTTCAGGAGATCTATTTTTTCCAGGCTAAGTCTAGGGAGAGAGTGTGATTCCAAATATTGATCTATTTCCTTTTGGATTATATGTTTAAAATAACTTTCCAATGGTCATTCCTCCTAACTAATAAATATTTTTAAAAGAAATATGGGAACAGTTAATACTCTAATGTACTATGTTTTCCAGGCAACTGCCTGCCATAAAACTGAACAATTGTGCCAATATATTTTAGTTTCACCTGCCTAATTAGTCAAAAAAGAGTTAAAAGTTAGAGAGCAGTCGTGGGGATACTGAGAATTCAACATATGGGTAATTTATAAACAAAGCAGGTAGGCGCAAGTTGCAATGATATAATATGTCTTCATTACCATTTCTCATAAATCAAATTTTAGAGTTAGGGCACCACAGACAGCATTTAATCCAGCTGTCTTATTATAAAGATCATGATATGACATCCTGAAAGGTTAAATAAGTGCCCAAGGGTCCCCCATTATTAGGTGTAATGCTTCATTTCCATTTACTGACTTCCTTTGTAGAGTCCTTTTCTATGATATGAATTACCTCTTTTTCTTAATCAATCATTTTGAAATTACTGTTAATCAAATTCTTCAAGGCAGCTGCTATTTCTTTGTATTTAGGTTGTAATACAATGAGATGACAAATGTACCTAAAAGTATGTAGTCAAATGATAATTTTTTTTAAAATATTACCTATTGTGAAACAATAAGGTGGGGAAATTTAAAACTGAAGTTAAAAATGATAAAATAAATGTTAGTACAGAGCAATGTCTGAAAAAAAAAGTGTTCTGGTATTTACATTTAATAGCAAAGCAGAGAGGCAAATTTTGGTATAAAGTCAGTTTTAAAATGCACCTTGTTGGGGTTCTGAAAATAATACTCCCCAAAATATGGTATCTTGGCATACTGAGTATTTAAGCTAAGGAAAACTAAGAAAATCACAGAAGTTAAATCACCCTCTGACTCTCACGTGACAGCTGTCCTGCCCTATATCCAGAGGGAAGAAATGTCAAACAAGGATTCCAACAAGTATCTGAAAATACAAGTCTTGCTAAATTTCCCCCAGTTTATTTATCGGAGCATACTCTTTTGCCCTTCAATTACATTTCTGCATATCTGTTCATAAAAATACAGTTTTCTCTGGGTCTTTGGATGTTCTTTGCTGAAGGTTCTTATGTGAATTTTGGTTAAATAAATTTATGTTTTTTTCTTTTTCCCTTTCTTTCTTTCTTTTTTTTTTTTTTTTTTTGGACAGAGTCTCAAGCTGTCACCATGGGTAGAATGCTGTGGCATCATAGTTTACAGCAACCTCCAACTCTTGGGCTCAGCCATCCTCTTGCTTCAATTTTTCTATTTTTATTTTATTTTTCTATTTTGTCTTGCTTTTACTCAGGCAGGTCCCAAACTCCTGAGATCAAGCTATCTTGATTAGAGATATTTCAGGTATAAACCTTGAAGTGAGTGAGAAAAAGACAATACTTTTTTTTAATCTCCTATAATGCTAATATATAATTTTATTTAGTTTTGTGCAAAAGTTATTGCAATTTCAGACCATGAATTTTTAAATCATGAAAACTAAGTTCAAACACATCTTTATTAATCAAGATAGGAACCATTACAATCAATGCATTGTTGCCAATGAGAAATAAATCTGTTCCTTCCACGCTTTGGGATTCACTGAACTCTTGAAAAGCATTCTCTGCATCCTGCAGGTTGTGGAAGCATTTTCCCTGCAAAATATTGCTGAGATGCTATAAGAAGTGATTGATAGTCAGTTAAGGAGAGGTAAGATGAATATGGTGAATGAGATAAAACTTTGTAGGCCAATTCATTCAACTTTCAAAGTGATAGTTGTGCAATGTGCGGTTGGGTATTATCATGGAGAAGAACTAGGCCTTTCTGTTGACCAATGCCAGGTGCAGGTCAACAGTGCATCTCATTGATTTTTCTATGCATGCCTTTCAAATGTGATGGTTTTGCTAGGATTCGGAAAGTTATAATGGATCACACTGGAAACAGACCATTTAACAGTGACCATTACCTTTTTGTGTGTGCAAATTTGGCTTTAGGAAGTGCTTTGGAGGTTCCTCTTGGTTTAACCACTGAGCTAGTTGTCTCCAATTGTTGTAAGAATTCCATTTTTAATTGTACATCACAATTTGACAGATAAATGGTTCAGTTTTGTTGCATAGAATAGGAGAAGACAGCACTCCAGAATGATAATTGCTCTGATTTTCCGTCAACTCAGGCACTTACTTATTGAGCTTTTTCACCTTTCTATATTGCTTCAAATGCTGAAGAACTGTAGAATGGTTGATGTTGAGGTTTTTGACAACTTCTGTTGTAGTTGCTAGAGAATCAGCCTCAATGATTACTCTCAATTTGTTGTCATCTTCCAATAGCCAGCCACTATACTCCTCTCTTTTGCAAAACTTCTTGAACCACCATTGCACTGCATGTTCATTTGCCGCTCTTGGGCCAAATGCATTGTTGATGTTGCAAGTTGTCTTTACAACCCATTTTGAAATCAAATAAAAAGATCACTTGAATTTTCTTTTTTGTCTAACATCATTTCTATAGTCCAAAATAAATATAAAAAAATAAAAAGCAAGTAATAAGTCACTAGAAAAAACAAAACAAAACATAAAACTAGAAATGTGTATTGAAATGATATGTAACATAGCCACATATTTTAAAGAATATATTCCAGTATCGAACAGAAAATTTCAAAAACTGGAATTATTTTTACACCAACCTCAATAAAGTTGGAAGAAGTGGTGGTGTGGTTTTCCTTCCCAACACATGGTAGGCTGGCAATTCCTTGCTCTTTTTATATTTAAATATGATCATGTGACTTTGGCCAAAGAAATATGAGTGACTGAAGACTGTGTGGTAATTCTAGATAAATGTTTTACAAGCTGTTACATGATTCACCAGTGATACCCCTATCTCAACAACAACAAAAATAAATAGAAAACAAATAAATAAATATAAAATAGATATTTATACATTTCAAAAAATTTACCTATGTGTACATCCTTTTATTATTTATTATTTTGGTATAAGTTAGTAGGATTTAAATTCCTTACTTCTAAATTTGTACAAAACAATATTTTTATAATTTTTCATAATCTAGGAAAGTGTTTTTATACATTTATATTTCTGCTTATAGTAGGTCCTGGGATTTTGACATTTGATAAAAATACAATACTTAAAATACGACTTTTTCAATTAAAAATAATACATTTAATGTGTACTACAGGTATTTTTCTTAGATATTTAATAGTTAAAGTACAATTTTCCAAATCTATTTGGAACATAAAGTACTATCTTCCAAAATAGTTAAAGTATAATAGTAAATGTCATAATTGCATACGTAATATATTTGATTGAAGATAGGAAATCTATATCTTCCTATGTCAAAAGAGATTAAGTGAAAATGCAACATAAGATGAATATTTCTTTTTTCTTTTGTCTGGGTGTGGTTCTGTTCTTGAGTGTTATATATTATGCATCAGAGTAAAATTTGAAGGAAGATTTATTATAATCTTTGTCAGAATGCTTTGTACAGCACATTTCTAATGCAAAATTCTCATATAAAATTCAGGACATTATTTTATGAAGAAGGCATATTATATTCACAAGTCAAACCATATTTTTATGATGAGTTAGTACCTTGGTACTGAAAAAATAAGCAAATGCTATTGAACTTCAATATCTAAATCACCATTAGATATATTACAAACCCATATATCAATTATGATATTCTTTTTTTTTGTTTTTCTTTTCAATAAGGTCTTCATTTAGTTTCTCAGTGTAGCTATTATCTGTTCTCTAAAAACAAATTTTTAAAAGGATCCGCAACATACTTCAGCCACATCCATATATCACTTTAAAAAGTTCAGAACTTCTTGTCTTCTGTTATTTACAGTTTGGGGGTATTTTTATTAAACTTGTAAAAGGGATCATAAAAGCTGTGTACTGATTTTTAAAACAAAGACATTTATCCTTATAAATGCTCTTGAATTGGTTAACAGCATAAAGGTTTTTCTAGCTTTATTTAAGGACTTAAAAAAAAAAAAAAGCATTAAAATAGAAGCCCCAATATTATGACAAGTGTTAAGTGCTGAAACTGTTTACAAAGACATTAAATGATAGAGGATTGTAGGAGAGATTTAGGAGGTTTAGTAAACGAAGTTGTCTTATATACTAAACTTTTGCATTATATACATTGAAATAGGAAGTTTTTAAAAAATCACATAAGTATGTGTGATGCTGAAGTAAATTAGATGCACAAATGATCAAAAGTTTCAGCGTTTTAGACATGTTTTCGCTTTGTTTGGCAATGTACATTTTAAAACAAATTACGGAATATGAGTGTTCTAACATAATAAAGTCATGTAGTTATTTTTTATATCTAAACAATTTAAACTAGAAGGCAATGTGAAGTCACTGTTCAATTTTATGTTTTACAATTCCCTTTCAACTCTCTGAATATATTCAGCATAGTCAAAAAACTAGCTAATAATTAAATCTTAAAAAATGTTAGAAAATCCTTGCCATTTTTGATGAATTCTAGAATACCATGGTGCAGAGAGGAGGAATCTTCAGAACCATTTGATGTATTTTTCTCTTTTGCCTCTCCTCTAAGTTTAGCACAGAGGAGAGAACCATGAGATATTTAGTAAGTCAACAAGTGTTGTGGCATCAAGCAATCTTTTTAAAAGAAAAAGTCAATGTGTGTAGCCGGTAAATTCCATCGTAAATCCTGAAACAGCCACGAAGGTCAGCTCCAGCCAACCTCAGCAGCAATTTTGACAACAGTGGTGACAGCACATGAACCCAGAGAGAGACACGCCTGTCAGTGACCCCCAAAGGCAGGCTGTTCATTTAGAACTCCATTGTGGATCTTGAAGCTTCTGTGACTTAGCGCCAGCCGCTCTCAGCTGTGGCCTGAGAACAGTCCTGCCTGAGAACAGTCCTAACCGCCCACAGGCCAGCTAGCAGATGTGTTCCTCTCTGACTTCAGAGGCAGGCCTGCAGACCTCAATCTCAGCTGCAGACAGTGGAATGACCCTCGGGTTTGGTTCCAGCCTCTCTCAACCATTGTCCAGGGCCTTGCTGGCTGCCAAGAGACTCAGCCAGGTATATTCTGTGCGATGCCCCAAAGACTCAGAGGAAGCCACATTTGTCTGCATATGTGGTAACAGGTCAGTTTTCTACAAATCCAGATGGGAGCCACATCCTAGCGCCTGCCCTCCTGTTCAAGATCCAGGATTAGTCCAGCCTACCTCAAAACTAGAGAGGATCCACACCCACTAGAGTCTCTGGTTACAGGCCAACGTGTTCATATACAAAATAGTCTAAATAGTACTGCAGAACAGCCTTTTGAAATATTCTTGTTCCTTTAGTCAGTTTAAAAACATACATGTATATGGCTAAAGGGCTAAGTAGAAGGTATTTATTGTACCCATGTTAAGTGAAATGTTTATTTTTATTTTCTAATATGAGCAAAATTACATTATGTGTAATTTTTTAAATGCAAAAGCAAAGAATACTATGTTGCCTTTGTTTATTTCAAATATTTTTAGGCTTTTTAAAGTTTGTAAAACATTTAAGCTAAACTTTTGCAACCTGACCTTTTGTGCAGCCATAGCATACGTAAAATAAACACTTAATAAAAAAGTTTTCATGGCGGTATATTTCAATATTATGCGCAGATAAAGAACACAATATGTTTTCTATTATTAGGTATTTGTATATTGTGAGGTTTTATTATCCCTATTAAAACTGCTCATTGTATTCTTGAAGAAGGCATTCAAAAGTTTAGGGACCAATAATTCCTAGTTATAATGGAAGAACATGACACATGCTATTCCCTCAATAAACATGTCATTGAAATAACAATGAAGGCAAAAGTTTCTTCAAACACACAATATAATAAAATAAATATATCCATTGAATAACTTTATACGTTTGGGAAAGAATTAAAATAGCATGCTAAATGTAGTGATATAAATAAAAACTACTGGAGACAGTGATTTTGTTCACCTTTAAATTAGAACAAGTTCCAACAAAAGGAAAAGACAGTTAATCTGTGTCAGTTAAGTGACAGAAGATCTCTAGCTGATATCAATCATAGCAAACACCTATGATACTACTGTTGACTTCTCCCACTCCCCTACACCCACTCCCTCTTGTGATTTAACTCAGACTTTTTCTGAGTTCATATTCTACAAGCAAGAAGACTCATAACTTGCTTCAGTATCCCCAACAGGAAAAATGGGTAGAAATCTCACCTACATCAAATAGAATGAGACTATTTTAAAGGCCAAAAACTTTTCTTAAGCCACATCTACCCAAATCCCTTCTAGACTGAGAACAGGCGGGGAAACCATCAGTATCAAACAGAAATAGGAGTGTGGAAATTTTCACCTAGATAAATATCTTCTTCTGGAAAAATTCTGACTTTGAAGAATTAGATATTAGATAAAATTAGAATTAGATAAATTAGAATTAGAATTAAATAAAATTAAAATTAGAATTAGATTTAAAAAGTACAAGAAATTATAAATAAAAGTAATACAGAACATGTTATAGGAAAAAGTGATATATTTCTTGCCAGAATGGTTCAAGCAAACCTATTGAAAAACCATTACCAAAGATAATAGAATGTACTAAAATGCTTGCTTGTAAAATTAATAAATAACAGTCAATATATTCATACATATAAAAATAAGTGGCTAGATAATATAGCAAATGAAAATAATAGCAGAAAACAATAGTAACTAATTAAGAAAATTACAAAGCTGTAACAATAATACAGGGCGGGTGATGCTCCAGGCAGTGTGACAGGAGCTTAGAAGAGGACTTGCCATTTCCGCCCTTGGGGTGTTGGTGCGGGGGCATCAGGCAGAGAAGCCAGCAGGTTGGAGGGTAGGCAAGGGGGCCACAGGAAGCTCCAGTGACTGGAGGTCCGGGCAACTGCTGTGGGGACACCTCCTGGTTGCCAGCTCAAGGAGCACTGTAATTTCTCTGGCCTGGTCTCTGTCTCCTTCCCCTTGTACTTGGCAGCTAAACAGGGAACCCCCCTATTTCCCAGGCCTGGTCAATTTCATGTAAGTTTCCTGGGTCTAGGAACAGAAGAGATTATATCCATTCATTTATTGCGCCATACATATACACCCCTAGACAAAGGTCCTGTGGGGAGACTTTTCAGACTTGGGTTTTTTCCTCTGCCAGAAACTCTGGTGCTTTCTCTGTATTCTTTTCTGTAAAATAAATCCTGTTTTACCACTGATCTGTCCCTGGATTCATTCTTCAAATCCCTGAAATCAAGGACCTACTGATGTAGAAATTTCAGTAATAATAAGACAAAAAAAAGCATATGATACTTTTGGTTAGAAAGACTTAATATCAATACAAATATGAATTCTCCTTTTATTAATCTAAATCTAATAATTATGTTAATCAAGTAAGAGTTACTTGGGGACTACCAAAGGGTATCTTTGCTCTTTATCCCTCTTCTCGTTCAGATAAATCTGAAGAGTCATCTTTTCCAATACTTAGAAAAAATACTCTGACCAACACCATGGATTTTACCTTTATTCTCAGATACTAAACAATTGTCTGTTCAGTTCTACTTTCATAGATGGTGATATGTTTGAAAATGCATTACCCATCTTATTGACATAATTATGCCAATCAATCTAATGAACATGTTTCTTATTCTGGTTCTGTTTAGACTGAGAATGGCTTCTTAGTTTTTTAACCATATATATTAATAAAACTAACTAAAAGAACAAGAACATTTCAGAAATTTATTTTGCAGTATCTAGATTGCATATGAACACATAATAAATAAATATGTGATTTAGTATAAATTATAAAATATAATTATTTTCCTTAATTTTCAAATAGTTTTTAAACAGACTCAGTCTATTTCTATTTTGTGGATAACATACGATGCATTTGGGCATAATAACAGATCAATTTTTCTTAAAGCTATGAGATATCAAACAATGTTTTTTCCCAAAAGAATGAAGGACCACTTTATATGTATTATGAGGTTTGTAAGTTCCTTAATGAATATCTTCTACATTGTCAGTTTGGGCATTCTTTTTAAACATGAACCTGACTCTGAATCAGTGGCCAGTCCATATAAAAGATCACATTATGCAATTTCTTGTGGTTCCAGCAAGCTTCATCTCTACCTGTGCATTTTCTTTTTCACATTCTTTTATAAATTTCGTCCAGCTCCCTTACATTTCAGTAAATATGTCAAAAACTAATGTTTTTTCTATAATATATTTTATTATTTTTATCAATAATGGTATTAGTTTTAGTAGGGTCCAAATCCATGGTAGTTAGATATTTTCTTGCACCCATTCTCTGCTCGAAAAGAATGAGATGCAATCACTGGATCATGTTCATAAAAGGAAGAGCCTTCTTCTTTACACTACTTCATGTATTGTGAACGTGACAGACACATCTTGTTCATTAGGAATTTAAGGGAAATGCCATGGGATGATGGAGATACAAGACTGAAAGAGAGTAGGTCCCCGGAAAGAAAACAAAGGGAATAGCTTGTGTATTGTTAGTTGAGAAACATGCTTCAGTTGTGCGTAAGGTTCTGTACTTCATAAGGATTTAATAAATTTGAACTAATAAGATGGGGGCTAGTGGAGAAGAGAAGAGCTTACCTCACTGTGTAGTTACATCTGTTCTCAGTACCCTTTAGATTTATTTATTTATTTATTTATTTATTTATTTATTTATTTATTTAAGGCCTAAGCAGATTTTCTTATTAGAAAATTTCAACTTCCAGTTTCGTAGGCAGTGAAATACCAATCTTTTTGGCTGTTTATGAAGTTCCCATTAGCAACTGCATATAGCTGAATTCCTATAGCTGCTTTCTGTTGGGGTCATTTTGTCCTGGCAAAAAGTCTTCTTGAGTGGATTTTAACCTATTCAGAACAATAAACCTATTTACTTCATAGTAAGTCATGCTTTCTTCTGATGTTTTTGGCTTTCTCCATTTTTGGGTCAGGAAAGTAGCTCCTACCATAGCCTTTCATCCTACTGTACCCAGAAATGAGCCATGTGCCAATCACAATACAATCTCATTCTAAAGGACAGTGACAAGATCCATGAATGGTTCTCTGAGAGTTACTTAAATTAACTTGAAGTGACAAGTAAACACCTTTTTCTACATCCATTAAAAGGACAAAAATATATACTTACAGTTCCTTCTAAAGAAAATGTACCTCCAAATAAATTCTTCCTCTCCCATGTTATGAGTTTTCACAAACCAGGATGGTAGGAGATAGGCTAAGTGTTAAAGCAGGTTCTAAGTCTAACTATTGGCAGATTGCTACAGAATCTGCAAAGGAAAATGATAATCTACTGGAGGAACTTTCTTCAGCTTCATAATTATCCATTATTTTATTTTTTTAAAAATGAACATTTTCCTTGTTGGTTCTCCATCTATCTGTATTTTAAAGTGTCTTATCCTTTGACTACTTTCATGATGCACTTTAATCAAGATACCCTGGATAAGACACTCCAACCTTAGTCTCCTTAAAAGAACTTTGCTCATCTTGCTTGACATAGTTTGGTGTTGCACTATAGCCTCTATTTGTTTTAATTGAGATTCAAAAACCCAATTGCTGATAGAGAGCTCAGATGAAAATCCTACTGTCAGCATTGTCATGCAAAATATTGCCACCATTCAGCTCCCCAGTATTGATAGTACCCCTTTTATCCTGAAGTTCTTATGGAACTTTTATGTTCTAACATATTGATCAGTATGCTCATGTTCCAATTCCCGGCTGCTGCCCTTAAATGTTGGGTAGGTCCAGTAGCATCTTCAGTGTATACCCAACCACTTCCTCCCTCTCTTACCAAGCATTACTTTATTTTCTTTTAATACATTGTAATTTATGGCAAAATTCTTCTGACAGACAATAAGGTAGCTTTGTAAAGCAACAAATGAAAGTAAATTGTGTTAAAGCTGAACAGAATACTGTAGGGTGTATAAGGAAATACTTAAGGGAAGAGTCGTATCTTGATGTGCTTACATTACTAGCAATAATGATTTTATAAGCTTGAAATCAATATTCAATTATTAATTATAAGTAGATTAGTGATTAAATTAGGAATAAGATTACAGAGAATGGACAAAAAGAAAATGGGAAAAGGAGAAAAGTGATTCAAGAAGAACCTTAATTGTAGTGCAAAGCACTGTGTAAGACCTGTGCTTTTAAAAATCTGAAAGTAGTCTTGCTGGAATTTCCCCCTTTCCCCACAGTGCCCTACCATGGCTACAGTTGCAAGCAGCAGAGGCTTTCTGTTTGGGCAGGGCTGCCTGGTTGCTCCAAGAGTTTAATTTTAGGGAGTTAGGAATATAGAATGTTTAAACTTTGTTAAACACAGCAAAAATTGCTCTGGACTAGATAAGAAGATGAAATATCTTTTTTTTTTTTTTTTTTTTTTTTCTGTCACCTTGGATTGGCCAGAGGATTCTGTCTGTCTGGACATAAGGCTTTTATAGTATTAAAAAATACTGCTGGGCAGTGTCTATGGCTCAAAGGAGTAGTGTGCCGGCCCCATATGCCAGAGGTGGCGGGTTCAAACCCAGCCCTGGCCAAAAACTGCAAAAAAAAAAAAAAAAATCACTTTTGTGATTTGCAAGCTTGGTCTAATTAGGGTATTTCTCTGATGTCCTGCTCCTGGACTGTTTCACTATCCATACTCTGTATTAAGATCACAAATAACTTAAAACAATAAAAGTAACAAGTAAATCCAAACAATTAACATGCTTATTTAAAGAAATATTTTAATTAGGGATGGCACCTATGGCTCAGTGAGTAGGCTGCCAGCCCCATTACCGAAGGTAGCAGGTTTGAACCCAACCCCAGCCAAACTGCAACAACAGCAAAACATAGTTTAGTTAGAAAAATGCAAGTGCAGCAAGAACCATGATGATATTATTTTCTTTGCCTACTTGAGATTTATGATTAAAACACTGGTGTATGAAATAAATACAGACAGAGCTAGGCTGATACTGGAAGCTTCACAAAGATAGGTCAGTCATCTCCTGAATCCCTGCTGCTTTAAAAACTATTTCTTTGACTCTTGTCTGTTATTATTTTCTATTTCCCAATGGCGTCCTGCACCACTGAGCCACTGGAAAGGAACCCATATCATGTTAGTGCTGGTCCCTGACAGAATACTACCATTTCCAAAAGAGGAGGGGTCACTTAGGACCCAGAGGTTTCAGCACAAATCTCTTGTTCTGAAATTAAACCTATTTAATTTGAGATTTTCTATTGCATTGACCCAAATATCCCTATTTAAATTTTACCATCCTCTTTATTTCCATACAGGGCATTAAAATTTATCAAGCCTAAAATTCCAACCTTCTCTGGAGGTTTATTACTTTTATGATTAAGTCCTAGTCCTGAGCCTCAAATATTTGTCCTCCAAAAAAGATGAGAGATTTTATGTTTCTTTGGAGGCCCCCAATTTTACTACATAATCTTACATTAGTGATTTCAACATTATTTTTTAATGAATCGATCCTCATAATTATTCAACTAGAATCTGTTTTCTAAAGAAACTGATTTAAAAGATTTGATCCCAGGAGTAACTCAAGGAAGCATACTCTAAAATGGGATTTGGGAGCTACATTATTCATAGAACACCTGACAATGAGCACACCATCAATTTATAAAGATAGATATACCAAAATATAGGGTGTGAATATGTGTGTGTGTGTATACTGCGCATGCATACTGCATATATACATAAATGTATACAGGGCACATGTAAAACAGCATATACAAATTATACTAAAGTATATTGTCAGTGCCCACTGTGGGCACCCCGTTGCCACGGCAATAAAAGCAGCCGGGACCACAGATTGAATGTACAAATGCCTGCAAGAGGGGGGCTTCCCATATTCCAGGGAGAGCCCCAAGAAACCTCTGCTGTGGCCTTTTATTGAAGCATTATACAACAGGTTTGGGGGCCCACGCACAGGAGCTATGTGCTGCTTCTCTCTAGCCTTGACTCCCACCTTGCTGCACCACAAATGTCCAATGTATAACAACTGCTTGCTAATGTGTGCCCTATCTTAACTCATTAACACTTGCAGCTGCTTTAGGGCTTGTCTCTGGGCAGTCAAACATCTCCATGCCGGAGTGACTGAGGCAAGAGGATCCCTTTAGCTCTGGAGTTCAAGGCTGTAATAAGCTATGGTCATGCCAATGCACTCCAACTGAGGCAACAGAGAAGAGACCTCATTTGTATGAAAAATAAATAAATAAATAAATACACACAGAAAAATCAGCAAATAAAAAGCAATGCTTAAAAATAATTATATAACATAAGCAAGTTAGATTTATTCCATACATGAAATGCTGGTTTGAAACTCCAAATGTTTTCTCTGTAAACCATGTCAATAAGGAATACCAATAAGCAAAATAACAAAATCATGTAATTACATAAAGCTGCAAAGATTCTGATGGTTTATTACACGTGCAAACAATGAAATATTACTTGATATAAAAATAAAAAATAGTAAAATAAATATTACTTGATAAACATAAATGAGGTCATAAACCACAAAAGTGTACAGACAAATCTCTAATATATATTGCTAGGTCAAAGAAGCCATTCTAAAAGGACTACATTCTGGCCAAGCATGCTGGCTCATGCCTGTAATCCTAGCACTATGGGAAGCTGGGACGGGTGGATTGCCTGAGCTCAAATTCAGCCTGAGTAGTTAAAGACCAGTTTGAGCAAAACAAGAATCCCTCTCCACTAAAAAAAAAAAAAAAAAAAAAAATAGAAAAACTAGGCAGATGTTATGGCAGGAGCCTGTAGTCCCATCTAATCAGGAGGCTGAGACAAGAAGGTCATTTGGGCCCAACAGTTTGAGGTTGCTATGAGCTATGACACCACAGCACTCAACCCCAGGGCAACTAAGTGAGACTGTCTCAAAAAATAAAATAAAATAAATAATAAATAAATAATCTTAAAAAGGGCTACATTCTATAATTATGGTTATATAATTTGCTGTGAGATGTAATGTACAGCTGGTGACTATAGTTAATAACACTGCATACTTGAAATTCTCCCAGAGAATATATCTTAACTGTTCCCATCCCTATATGCAAATAACTGTGTGAGGTTATAGATATGTTAATTAGTTTGATTACATAATCATTTTATACAAAATATGTTGGATGCCTTAAATATATGTAATTTTTATTAGTAAATTATATTTCAATAAAGCTGTGGGAAAAATCAATGATGTGACATTCTAGAAAAGGCAAAACTAGAGAGATTATAAACTACAGTTGAACCACCTAGTTGACCACCTCCTTATGTTGACCTAATTTTCATAGATCTGACATTTACCACATGCATGCATCACTACAGGAGGCTGAGTTCCTTATGCTGACCATCTCCATATGTTCGCCAGTTCACTACAGTCCCTTGGGTGGTCAACTTACAGAGGTTGCACTGCATCAGTGTTGCCTGGGATTTGAGGGAGAGTGGAGGGTTGCAGAGGTGAAGTACAGGAGTACAGGAGAATGCTGAATCCCTTTTGTACTATATTGCATTTGTGGATACATGACTATGTTTGCTTTTCCAAACCCATTCAAATTTACAGCATAAACACTAAAGGCAAAAGAAACTGTACTACGCATGTATTTCAGTTTGTAAAGTTGTTTCCAGGAGGGTATGGCTTAACAATTCTGATACTGATACCCTAATATATAAAAATGTTTAGAAGGTTGAGGTATTTTGAACCAACACAGAATCTGACAAAACAAGCTAATGGTACCTAAACATGTGAAAAGACTTCACTGAGTGGAGTGGTGGAGAAAGGTGCTACCAAACTTTGCAAATGAGCTGAACATGAAAAACTAAAGGCAAAAGAAACAATATGAAGCATGTATTGCAATTTTTAAAATTGTTTCTGTGAAGGTATAGCTTAACAATTCTAATACAGACTTGAATGTATACTAAAATTGAACACCTAATAAATTGACAGCAGGATTTTTACTCATGGAGTGCAGTTTATAGAATGAAGGAGAGAAACCTAGAGTGACTCATATGATAGTGCATTAGAGTTGAAGACATCTGTATGAATGTATGTTTAAGTTCATATAGATCCATATAGTTACACAGATAAATTTTTGATTGATATGTATATACACAAAGGTTAAATAACATTATTTTCTTTCCCTGTGAGCTGAGATGGCCTTGAAATAATGGTATCTTAATAGTAACACATGCCTAGCTCCCAGATCTTGGTCTTTACCATGTCATTCACCAATTAAAAGAAGTCATAGTTCCTTGAAAAATTGATTCTAGAGCTTGGACAGGAAATATTTAAGACAAAACTAATGAGTGTTTCAACTCCAGGAATGAAAATGGTGTTCAAAAACCAAATCCAAAATAAAGAACAAAAAAGGACAAAAAAAAAAAAAAAAAAAAAGAAGTGATTACAGTATGTTAAAGGGAGGCAGGGCTAATGCTCAGAGCTCCCAGAGGTGAAATCTGGAATAATTTGAGCACCCCAAAATAAAAAAAATAGTATTGGATTATAATATAAAGTATGTAATAAATATCCATGAGTGTATAGTAATATAACTAAATGATTAAATAAATTGATAAATGGAGGGAAAGAGACAAATCCCCTTCCAAAGAATTCCCAATAATTTATGTAAATACTCTGACCTTGAAGAGTGGAAGCTAGCCTCCTACCCTTTAAATGTAATCTGTGCCTTCTTCCTGAAGAGTGCAGCATGGAAATGATGAAAAAGGAGTAATGTTACATTAGAGAAATCTGAAAAACATATCTCCACTGGGTGCTGAAGGTCAACACCAACCGTAAGTGATATGGACAATATATACACTTGATATGACTTGATGAAAATAACACTTTTTCTCTGTGGTCTTCCTATCAAAAACCTGTGACCCTAGTTTAATCATGAGGGAAATATCACAGAAATACCACTTGAGGGATATTCTCCAGAAAGCTTGATCTGTCCTCTTCAAATCATCAGGATTATCAAAAACAGGGAATGTACTAGAAACTATTAAGCCAAAAGGAGCCTAAGGAGACATAAATGCTATGAATTATGGTTTCCTGAAGTTTATTATAAAGCAGGAAAATGAAATTAGATATAAATGAAAGAAATCTGAGTAAAGAATAAACTTGAGTAATGGTGTATCAATATTACTTCATTAATTTCAAGAAATTACCATATTAGGGCAGCACCTGTGGCTCAGTAAGTAGGGCTCCATCCCCATATACCAAGGGTGGCGGGTTCAAACCCAGCCCCAGCCAAACTGCAACAACAACAATAACAACAACAACAAAAAAATAGTACACCTGTAATGTATTTCCATTTAAGATGTTATGGCTAAGATAAATGATGATGGTGTTGAAAAACAGCATGTGAAAGAAGAAAAGACCCAACAGCTTGTAAATGGTAAAGTATCCTGTGAACAAGCTTCTGAGGTCAGTGAAGCACAAACTATAGTCAGTGATAACATAGTGACACCTGTGTTTCAGAAATGTCCCAAGGCAGTTTCAGAGAAGATGTGCATTGGAATTGTCTCCCAGGCCTTCTACCCAGAGGCTGAAGTGATGTCTGACGAGACTATAAAATAGGTGTATGTGGAGTACAAAATCTGTGATGTACCTTTGTCAGAGACAGAGACACCAGTATCCCTGAGGAAACTGAGGCCAGGAGAAGAGATCCACTTCCACTTTAGCAAAGTGATAGACCTGGACCCACTGGAGCAACAAGGCCGAAGGCAATTTCTGTTCACCATACTGAAGGGACAAGATCCTGAGCAAGGATGTTTAAAGTTTACAGTAGTAAGTGATCTATGGATGAAGGAAAGAACAAATGTGAAGATGTAGGATATGCATATCTTGAACTGTGGCAGATCCTGGAATCAGGAAGAGATATTCTAGAGCAAGAACTAGACATTGTTAGCCCTGAAGATCAGGCTACCCCACAGGAAGGCTGAAGGTTTTCCTTCAAGCAGCTGCTGCCCTCCATGCTATTTACAAGGAGATGACTGAGGACTTGTTTTCATGAAGGAACAAGTGCTATTCCATTCTAAAATCTGAGGGAAACTTATAGTAAAAAGTCTCCTATAAAGTTACTTGGTATACCATGAAAAAAAATAAAATAGGTGTTGTAGCAGGCGACTGTATTCCCAGTTACTCGGGTTTACAAAAGAATCCCCTAAAGCCCAAGAGCTGAATGTTGCTGTGAGCTGTGATGCCACAGCACTCTACCAAGGGGAACAAAATGAAACTGTCTCTCTGAAAAAAAAAAAAAAAAAAAAAAAAAAAAAAAAAAAAAAAATGTAAGGAAATTAAAGTAAAAAAAAAAATGT
>CAUYPK010068678.1:0-25748 GCA_963574355.1 Loris lydekkerianus
GAAAAACACTGGAAGTTATTGGCCTGGGGAAAGACTTCATGAAGAAGACTGCCATGGCAATTGCAACAACAACAAAAATAAACAAATGGGACTTCATTAAACTGAAAAGCTTCTGTACAGCTAAGGAGACAACAACCAAAGCAAACAGACAACCTGCACAATAGGAAAGGATATTTGCATATTTTGAATCAGACAAAAGCTTGATAACTAGGATCTATAGAGAACTCAAATTAATCCACATGAAAAAAGCCAACAATCCCATATATCAATGGGCAAGAGACTTGAATAGAACCTTCTCTAAAGAAAACAAATGGCTAACAAACATGAAAAAATGTTCATCATCTCTATCTATTAGAGAAATGCAAATAAAAACCACCCTGAGATACCATCTAACCCCAATGAGAATGGCCCATATCACAAAATCTCAAAACGGCAGATGCTAGCGTGGATGTGGAGAGAAGGGAACACTTTTACACTGCTGGTGGGACAGCAAACTAGTATAACCTTTTTGGAAGGAAGTATGGAGAAATCTCAAAACACTCAAGCTAGACCTCCCATTTGATCCTGCAATCCCATTACTGGGTATCTACCCAGAAGGAAAAAAATTCTTTTATCATAAGGACACTTGTACTAGACTGTTTATTGCAGCTCAATTTACAATAGCCAAAATGTGGAAAGAGCCTAAATGCCCACCAACCCAGGAATGGATTAACAAGCTGTTGTATACCATGGAATACTATTCAGCCATTAAAAAAAAAAATGGAGACTTTACATCCTTTGTATTAACCTGGATGGAAGTGGAAGGCATTATTCCTAGTAAAGCATCACAAGAATGAAGAAGCATGAATCCTATGTACTCAATTTTGATATGAGGACAATTAATCACAATTAAGGTCATGATGGGATTGGGGGAAGGGGAGAGCAGAGAGAGAAAGAAGGAGGGAGAGGTTGGGGAAGGAAGAGCAGTGAGAGGGAAGGAGGGAGCTGGGTGGGTCCTTGGTGTTGCCACACCTTTCGGCGGCAAGACACAATTGTAAGAGGAACTTTACCTAAGAAATGCAATCAGTGTAACCTGACTTATTGTACCCTCAATGAACCCCCAACAATTAAAAAAAAAAAAAAAAAAAGAAAGTAAGAAAAGAAAAAAGAAAAACCCAAAGACTCTGCTAAAAGACTCCTGGAATTAATAAGTAAATTCAGCCAATCTCAGCTTCCAAAATTAACATATGCAAAGCTGTAGCATTTCTCTATGTTATTTTACCAATAACAGTCAAGCTGAGAGTCAAATTAAAGACTCAATGCCATTTACAGTCACTACAAAGAAGATAAAATACTTAGAAATATACTTAACCAAGGAGGTAAAATGTCTCTATAAAGAAAACTATGGGAAGAAATTGCAGATGACACAAACAAATGAAAAAACATCCCTTACTCATGGTTTGGTATAATCAACATTGTTAAAATATTCATACTGCCTAAAGTGATTTACAGATTCAGAGCAATCCCTATCAAAATGCCAATGCCATATTTCACAGACCCAGAAAAAAATATTCTATGCTGCTTCTGGAACCAAAAAGAACCCAAATAGCCAAAGCAATCCTAAGCAAAAAGAGCAAATCTAGAAAAACCACATTACCATACTTCAAACTCTACTATAAGGCTATAAAAATGAAAAAAACATGGTAGTGACACAAAAATAGAGACAGGGACCAATGGGACAAAAAAAAAAAAAGATCCCATATATAAAACCAACTACGAACTACCTACCAACAACCAACTGATCTTCAACAAATCAGGCACAAAATACATTGGAGCAAAGAAGACTTAGCCAATGGATGGAGCTGGAAAAGTTGGATGACCACATACAAAAAATGAAACAAGTCTCCTATCTCTCACCACTTATGAAAATTAATTCAGGGAGGATATAAAAGTTAAATGTAAGGCATGAAACCATAAAAATTCTAGAAGAAAATGTGGGAAAAAACTCTTCTAGAGTCATTTTCTTTATGTCATAAAATTAACTCTGTATGTGAGAGAAAGAATTCAATAACTAAGTGCTTGGGTTTGAGTGAATTTTAATGCCTGGGGGTTATACTCAGGGGGATAAATTAAATTTGCTGTTCTACCTTAAGATATCCTATGACATTTTCCCACCTCTCCCCCAATCACTTTTTTGTTTATAGAAAAAAAAATATGGTTACAGAGAATGTAGAAAAATGTAAAATTTAAAATTATTAAGACAAAAGCTTATAAGTATTATCTGAACTGCACACAGATCTAAGGGAGAGATTTCTACCTGGAAATGTTGACCTAGCTGGACTGAGTTGGGCAGAGCTAGTATGACAGATCTTTCCACATAACAGTCTGAAGTCAAAATAACCTGACCCGATCCAAAAGTGACAATCTCAAAGTTTCTTATTGTTTTATGCCCTGCCTCTAAGGCTTGTCTATATTAATGTTCAAACTACATGAATAAGAAAATAGAAAAACATCAAGAAATATGTACATAAAAGTAAGAAAAAAGCTTCTCTACTAGAGCATCTCAGAGCAAATTATTCTTCGTCATTCTTAATTCAATTTCAACATAACCTAATGGTACAAATATTACTTTTTATGTTGCTTTATGCATGGTTTATCCTTCCCTACCTTGATGAGAATACTCAGCAGGTAGCCTTTTCAAGATCATACTAATTATAACATATTCCATGAAGGTTTCATAACTGATCTTGTTGAAAGAGCGTTAATGGTTCTTTCAAAATACCAGGTATAAACATAAAGTGCAAAGAAATAACTATTCATTTGCCATCTTCAAAATGAATTCATAATTTACTTGTGTTAAAATGTTAATAAACTTACTTATCAATGTTTTCTACTCATTTGACTAGATTCCATCAGTGTACATGAATCGGGCCTATGCAGTTTCTTATGAACTCTAAAAACCCACAAACCCTCCTTATGTAATGTCAGTGTCATATAGAAAAAGAGTTCCATGCCCAAAAATATACTTCATAAAGGTGTAAGTGACTTCTGAGGAGCATGACATTCACAATCCTTAAACTAACAAGAGTAGGTATAATGAAATAATGACTTAAGTTTTGAAGTTATATAATCCTATTCTTAATTATTCAAATACCCTTTGACCTTAAACTTTAAAAAATAAATCATTAAATCTTTTTCTTTTTAATCTGCAAAAATAGACATCATAGTAATTTTTCAAGGACTGGTTTATAAAATATTGCTAACTTTCACTTTAACTAATGCATAAAAGATACAACTAATACACTTCAACTAATGCATAGAAGATACAAATAACCAGAATGTGTGTATATGAGTATCAGAGTGGAGTGTCTTCTTAAAAATTATCTTTAAATATTATTTGTTTATTCTAGCATTAATGTTTCTGATACTAACAAAAAAATCAGAATTGGGATATATATATATATAAAACAAAATTAAATGTCTCAATGAGGTTAGATGAGTGTAAACTATCTGTATAATTTGTGTTTGGACTTGAAATAATATTGTGCTTGTATTACTATTTTCAAATAAAATGTAAATTAAACTTAATTCAGAAAATCCATTTCTTTCCAATGTTATTTCGATCGTTCTGAAGATTATTTTTGTCAGAAACTGCAAGTAGCTGAGAAATTGTACTGTACCTAAAAAGCCCTTTAGAATAAAACTGCTCACAACTTGTAAAATATTTTCATTCCTTTTAGCCATTTGGCTTGGGATTTTCCCATCATTTTGAATTGTCTTTCTTGCTTCCCAAGATCTCTCTGCTTCTGACAATAAAAATGGATGATCCCTTGGGTGAAATTCAGACAGACCATGTGGTTTGACAATTTGAACTTACTCTTTGCCTTTCAACTTCTCCTTCTACCTCTCTCTTTTTCCAAAAATCCCCAGGGATGCACAAATTTCACCTTCATTCTGTGAAGATGTGTTTGGGGAAAAGAGGAAAAAGTGCTTTTCACATACAGTTGAACATGACCAAATTATATCAGTGGAACCTGATGAGAAATGTTTAAAAAAAAAAAAAAATGTTAAGAGATAAATCTTACTCTGCTTTATCTGAAGAAAATTTATATGGCTACTATATAAAACTTCCCATTTATTTATCTAAGATTATTTTAGCAGCTTTAGAAATTAGTGTAGTTGTTGCAGAGGCTGAAAAACCACTGTGAGAGAAAATATTTCTCATCATCACTTTACTTGTGATCACTTACTTCCACTTTTCACTAAAAGCAAAACATAGTTGGAGTATCAAGTTCAATATTTCTTTCTCTCTCAAAATAAGAGTTGGTTATTGCTTATCAAAAAAGGTAAATAATGAACTAATTCTCTCAGGTCTGGCTTAGAACTTGAACCTAATGTAGTGTCTGTAAGTGGAGAAAGTCTGATGAAGGTAAGGTTACATTGTCTGTCTCCATTATCATCAGCAGCAGCCCTAGCTTACCATTATTTAATACATTGTCTGCACCATGTGTATCTGTTAATTCATTTAAACTTTGCAACTGAGTCTTCTATGTGCCTCCTTACAGTACCATCCTTTGTCCTTGTATGACTTGACTTAATTCTATAAACTCTTCCCTAGACATTTAAACATCAAGTGTTTTTAAATACTAGCTCAGACAATGTTTCTGAACTAGAAATTTTCTTACAAACTACCTAGAAAACTTCTGTATTACTGCTGGGCACAGTGGCTCACACTTATAATCCTAGAACTTTGGGAGGCCGAGGCAGGTGGAGCTCAGGAGTTTGAGACCAGCCTGAGTAAGAGCAAGACTCTATGTCTACTAAAAATAGAAAAAAATTAGCTGGGTTTTGTGGCTGGTGCTTATAGTCCCAGCTACTTGGGAACTTAGAGAAGAGGATCGATCCCCTAAGAGTTTAAGGTTACTGTGAGCTATGATTCCATAGCACTCTATCCAGGGTAACAGAGTGAGACTCTTGTCTCCAAAAAAAAGGAAAACAAACAAATAAATACAAAAATTCTGTGTTACTGAATTTTCTAACAATTTTGATGGTACACTGACACTCTCAGCTTAAAATATTTCTCCTCTCTCTGTGTCTGTTGCCCTGATTGACAAGAATTCCTTCAGTCATCCCAATGTCTCTCTCTCTCTCTTTCATTTGTAGCACTAATCATTCTTTAATACAATTAATTTAAATTAATACCATGTCTTTTGGTTTTCCATTCCCACTGTTTTAAGAAAATACTACTTTTCTATTTCATTGGAACAATATTATCTAACCATTAGGAGTGTAAGCACTGGATTCAAGCCAAAATGGGTCCCAACACTATTCTCACTAATTTCTAGCCACATGACCTTGGACAAGTTTCTTAACCTCTGCAACAGGAGTATAGATGTCTTTACCAAAGTAACAAGATAAAAGAAAAGAAAAAAGTTAAGAAGTTAACGTGATAGTAAACAAATGACATCAAATGAGATGTTAAAATAAGTTCTAGTAAGTCAGAAAACAAAACAGAGGAGTAAATTTAGTTATATGTGTGTACAAAGTCAGCAATTATGAAACTACATTTTCAAATATTCACTTGTATATTAATTATAAGGGTAACACCTGGAACAAAATGAAACAGAAATGGATACAAAAATTTAGATACACCATGACATATCAACCATAAATATCCCAGTATATAAACGTACATGTCTTTATATTAGTAGGGACCTTCTGTGGCAATTGATAGATACCTAATTGAAAATATTCTATATAAAACAAAGGAATCATCAGCTTATATCCTGAAAGGTTCAGTCATGGATTTGCTTAGACACGGTTGTAGTTCAAATGTGGGGCTCATTTTCTCCATCTTTTAGCTCTGCTATCCTCTTTCTGCTGCATTAATTCAGCAGATAGATTATCTCCACATGGCAGGAAAGACATCCACTGTGAGTCCAATTCACAACCTGCCAGTTTCCCAATTCTAGCAGGTTAAAAGAGAAAGAGACTTCTATCCTTCCATGCCCACATAGCTCCCATGGGTCAAACTCTGGACTTGCCAGAGGGATTATTTCTGACTAGGACACCTGCCCAACTGGCTGACCATACATGAGATGAGGTGCTGTTTTTGACAGAACTGCTTGGATTACACACAAGTGTAGAACAGAGCAGAACTCTAAAAGCAATGAATAATGAGCAAGAAAATAATATTTGCACTATACATCTTTTTATTAATTACTGGTGATGGCAAACAATACAAGCCCAAGACAATAGTGTGAGCCAGTGAAAAAAGTCCAAGGTCTATTTCAGAACATTCCATGAGTCTGTGGGACAAAAGTCATTTCCTGTACCTTATGCAGGTTCAACTCAACTAACTATGACTTATTCAGATGTATAATGTTAATTTATTTAGTTTATCATCTCTGTGAGAATTCTTTAAGGCCCTGGGACAACAGAGAGCTGACTTCTACTTTATGGCTACCTTTTCCTGAGACTAATAAATAAAACATATTTATTTGAAAATACAGATGGATATAAAACAAATAACATTTTAAGTAATTCTTTCTGACAGAAGGCATTCATAAGTATCACAGCATAAATCTTAACACAGCGTAATAAAAATTAAAAAAAAAATAGGTGATTTGGTGTAGCTTTGTGGTTTGCTTTCTTTTGAATGTTACACATATCCGAGAGATTTAAGAACACAAGAAATTGGCCTTCAATGCCTTAGTTTTCAGTGATCAGATTATAATGTATTCCCTGATGCTGCATTTTGTTGGCTTGGATAAAATCTTAGGTGACTAAAGGTTACCTACAGATTCCAGTGAAAGATAGTAGTGTAAAGGGGAAAAAACATCAACAAAAGGGAAACATTGAAAGCATATAGGATGGAACACTAAGTTTATGATAATTAGCTGCCCTAAATACATCAAAAGCTTCTCTGGACAAAAGAATATTGTAAATGAGATTCTAACAGCACATTATGATCCTTAGTAGGCATTTTAATTCCTCTTAAATATCTTAATCCAATAGTTATGATATTTTCTTCTATTTTTATTTTGAGCAATTTATATAAGTACTAAATAATTTTTATTTGAGACTTTTCATCCATTATAATTAGTCCTATGGCACAGATACTAATCATAAGGAGTCAATTTTGGTCTGTTTTTTATTCTTATTACAATGTAAGTGGAGAAAACATTCTCAACACTGGCTATACCATTAAGCATACCTAGACATTTTTCCACAGCGAATGACTTCAATTACATTACCAGATTCCCGACATCCTCTTCTTTTGGAGTCTTTACAATTTCTGTGCCGTCTTCACTTGCTTCTTCCACTTCATCAGCTGCTTCATGCCTTCAGTCAATATCGCTTAGAAAATTGCTTTGGGATCAGGTTCATTACGGGTTGCCACCTCAGCATCTATTAAAACAAAACCTTCAAAACCTCCATACAATTCTTCTATGGGAGATGGACTGTGTTTCCACAGGCGGACCACAACTTTGTGCTTTAGTAATGACATACTGCAGAAGCCAGGCTCAGTAGCACATGTTAAATATTTTGATGATGTGTGTCACAGTCCAAGAGGCCAAGATGCAAGTTACAGAGGTGGTCAACATATAGAGAGGTCTTCCATTGAGTACACGTGGTGCATGTTCAGTCTAAGAAAATTAGGTCACCTTAAGGAGGTGGTCAATACAGGGAGGTAGTCAACCATGGAGGACCTACAGTAAATATTTTAAATAATGAAGCAACTAACATATTATAAAACCACATGATTTAACAACAACAACAAAAAAATCCTAAGTATATTCAAGTTATTCCAAAGGAAAAATAAAAGATAAAAGAGAGAAATAAAATAGATGGGGCAGAGAGATAAGAAATAGCAAGATGTAAACTGAAACACAATATCAATAATTACATTAAAAGTAAATGGACTAAACATATAAAACAAAAATAGTAATTATTCAGATTGCATAAAAATAAAAGATCCCATTATGTATTATTCACATGCAAAAACACTTTAAATATAAAAAGACATTTAGCAATAAAAAGGAGCAATTTTATATATACAAAAGCTTGAATGAGGCTTAGATACATAATTTTAATAAAAATATCCAGACAATAATTGAGTGGATACTGTATATTCATTGAAATAAATTTCTAAAATGGGCAAACCAATCAGATTATTAATTATCTGTGTCAGATATGAAGAAGAATAAAATTTACTATAAAGAAGAGGAGGGAACATTTTACCATGATGGAAATATTCTGCAACCCAACTTCAATGGTGATTAAAGTGGTATATACAAACACATGTACACTTAAAATTTGTGTGTTTTATATAAACTATTCCTCAGTGAAGTTCATGAATAAGAAAACAATTAGCAACTAGAAAAATTGATGTGGAGCATGAGATCAATTTAAACATTGAATTTTCTCTCCAGTCTATCAAGACAGTCAAGCTGGAAACCAGTGTTTTCCTTAGTCGTTTGCAACAATTGCCTTAATATTCAATTTGTTAGAGTCTGAAGGAATGAGAGTTTGAAATTATTTTAATGTACTAAAACTAATAGTTTATATTTCAGAGCTCAGGAAATGCCTGTTAGCCACATCTATATTCTATTTAGCACATGTTCTTGATAATACATAGATTCATTTCAAAATGATAGCTAGGATACATTTTGTGGTATAGTGTTGTGATTTTTCTGAAGCACTGCCTTCTACAACTCATGAAACATATTGATTTATATAGTGAATATTTGTTTACACCAAATGTTTGGTCCATTTCATGTTCATGGAGGTCAAAGGACTTTAAGTAAAAGAGGTGATTTAAATGTTTAAAAATTACAGTTGCTGAACTCCCAAGGTCCTATGCCATGAAATATGCCTTTTAAAATACCAAATAGAATGTTTTCTTTAACCTCTAATTTCAAGTCAAACGTTATAACTAAGAATAAATTGTCATATTTACACTAGCACATACTTCACCTGATAGGGAGGAGAAGAGTTAAAACTTATAAACCTGATCTAAGACAGCTGATATTTTTCCACACAGAATCAATTTTAGGAGTTAGGAAGTAATATTATAAAATAGAAGAGATAATCAACTTTTGTAGGATACTTTATATCTTATTATAAAAATGAAAGATTATTAACAAGTGGAAAAGAAATAATATAACACCTATGAATTAGAAAGGATCTTAGAGAAACTCCACAAGAAAACCAAAAGACTGCTAAGGAGAACAAGAAAGGATAAATAGAAAACTGTACCCAAAAGTTAGAATGTAATATTTAATTTTAAAGTTCAGATTGAATTAAAGTAAAACCTGTACATATTCCTGCAAAAACCTATGAGAGTGGCAAATATGAAATGTAATGACAGAATTATCTGAGTATTAGATACGGAGAAAAACTTGCATAAGTGTACTATTTCACATATATCAATAATTAAATATTTTACAATTAGGTTCAATGGAAACTTTGGACAAATCTTTCTATGACCTAAATCAGGGTATGGACCTATGAATATATGAACCCAACACTTATTTTTGTAAATAAAGTTTCCTTGGTAAACACCTACGCCTATTTATGTAAGTATTATCTATGGCTGTTTTGGCACTACAAGAGCAAAGGTAGTGTAGATACATTGGAAATATGGACTGTGAAATCTAAAATAGTTTCTGTTGTTTTCTTTGAAGAAAAACTTTATTAACCTGTGGTACAGAAAAAAATAATAACATAAAAAGAGATTTTTTTTTTTTCAAGAGTGATAATATTAGATAGTTTCTTTTAAGAAGTGTTGCTGCTTTTTTGTGGAGGAATCAACTGTTATTTAATTCCTTGTGTTGGTAAAGAAACAATAAATAAGGATAGCAGAAGATATTCTTTGTTGTAGGGAAGTAGAGGGGAGACAGAGAGAAGGAAAGAGAGCCATGGACAGAGGATTGTTACTTACAGCCATGAAACATCACAAAGTAGTTTTGCACTTACTTGTTACTAACCCATTATATTTGAGAGAGGTATTTCTAGAATGTTCTTTAGTTGGTTTAGTTGGTTTTTCTTAATATTTTTGATTGATGATTTAGTATACTACCTGGGCCCTTTCCTTATGAAAGTTCACATAATTATGTTTCAAATTTGTTTCCTATTTCATTCAGCATATGAATACTATAATTCTCAATAATGAACCTTTGTATTGATTCCACATTAAGAATTATCCTGCCAGATTAAAACATATTCTTAACCTACTTCATCATGACCTGAAATATTTCCTACTTTAGTCTTGATTCCTTTTTGTCTTCACTTGCACACATTATAAAAATATAAGCAACATTTTTGACAGCCAGAAGAAATTGGATGCTGTTAAATAAAATTATGAGAAGAATGGAAGAAGGGGCAGAAGTGCAGTAAAATACGTCTTTAAAATAATTAACATTAAGAATATTTTACATAAACTACTAATTACCTAAGTAATTATTTTTAGGTAATTAACTACACTAAAAAAAATTATAACACGAGGTGAAGAACCTTTGCTTTTAAATCAGACCTTTAATTTTTAGTGCAAAATTTCTCCAAGGATGGTGTATTAATCAATGTACTCCACAAGAAGAACAACTGGGAGGGTTGGATGTGTGTGAGAGAAAGACAGATAAATCTATATCGCTATTTCTATACATATCTGTTCAGCACAGGCATCCACCTATGGGTTGTTGCTGGCTATGAATGCTTTTCTATGGTGGCAAATATCACAAAAATTATGCACAGACTTTTTTTTCTCATCGTTTTACATTACTGTTTGTTTATTTAATGCGCGACCTGAGACAATTGTTAGCTAAGCATGCGCAGCCAGCCATGGGCCACAGTAGGACACCCCTGGTAGACAGAGAGAGAGAACAGTATTTGTTTTAAGAAATCAGTTCATACAATTATGGAGGCCAGCAAGTACATTATGTACAGATTAGCCTGGCAGGGAACCAGGAAATATCTGATGTTTGATGGCAGAAGTCTCTCTTCCTCCAAGGAGGTCAGTCTTTTTTCTATTAAAGACTTCAACTGAGTAAATGAGTCACTCCATTCTAATTACCCTCACCCGGGTGAGGTGGGGTGTGGTGGAAAAGGGTTTTTAAATTACTGATCCCCATAGCTCATCTTTGGAAAATCTTATTTATTTGGTGTATGGTGGGGTCCTAGGTATTTCTTTAAAGCCTCCTATGTGCTTCACACACCCAGCTCAGACTTTGAAGTTGTTAAAATGTGTTTTGACATAGGTTTGTGGGGGGGAGGGTGGTGGTGGTGGTGGTATATGTTTCATTTACTGATTTTATCAAATATACTCACCAGTGAAAGTTTAATCCAGAATCTATCCGTGTTTGGGGAACCAATGTTTCTTGTAGTACATTGGCATCTGATGCTCCAGTCCAGCAGTTCCTTTCATTCATCAAAGAGAAAATGAAAAGTCAAGAATGTTAAGTCAACTTGCAAATTCAAACATCTTAATCACAGCAGAAGCCAAACCAAGGCTTGTGTTTCCTTTCTTTCCCTGATGTTCTTTTCCTTCTTCTTTATAAAATAAGCTAATATTATTCCTTTTGACTCTCCATTTAAGTTCCAGCCATGTCCAGATTACTGCAATCAGAATCAGTGTAAATTTCATTGGGGAATTCTTCGTTGCTATGGTGTATACAGAGTTCACTAGAAAGGCACTGTGACAGAATAATTTTTCTCTCTCATGACCATTCCTTTTAACATACCATGATGGGGGCTTAAATGTTGGCTCCCTAGTCAATGTTGACGGGGGCTGTGACAGAATGACAGTCCTTCACTGCTTAATCAGAGAATGTAAATAATATAAAGGTGACAGTACTCTGCTGGGGTTCCCACAAGGACGTTATGCACCTGTACTGATGATTCTTGAAAAAGTTTAATAAAGGCCAGGTGCAGTGGCTCACACCTGTAATTCTAGTACTCTGGGAGGCTGAGGCAGGTGGATTGCCTGAGTTTAGGAGTTTGAGACCAGCCTGAGGAAGAGTGAGACCCTGTCTCTAAAAGTAGCTGGGCATCATGGCGAGTGCCTATAGTTCCAGCTACTCAAGAGGCTGAGGGAGGACCCCTTGAGCCCACGAGTTTTTGGGTTGCCGTGAGCTATGATGTCACAGCACTCTACCAAGGGCAACAAAGTGAGACTCAGTCTCAAAAAAAAAAAAAAAAAAAAAATTTTTTTAGGTTTAGTAAGAACTAGCACAATCTTTAAAATGATTTTAAAACAAAGGACTTTAAATTGTAATTTATAGCTTTCATATGAAGGCTATAACCCAACTATAGCACAAAAATATGGGGAAAGGGCCAAGGGAGGGGAAGGGAGGGGGGAAGGCAGGGTGGAGGGAGGGTAATGGGTGGGGCCACACCTATGGGTTTGGCAAATGGGCACAGGTGAAACCTACTAAATGCAGAATGCAAATGTCTACATGCAATAACTAAGAAAATGCCATGAAGGGTATGTTGAACAGTTTGATGAGAATATTTCAGATTGTATATGAAACCAGCACATTGTACCTCTTGATTGCACAAATGTACACAAGTATGATTTAACAATAATAAATAAATAAATAAAAATTGTGATATTCATGGCCCAAATGTTTTCTCCATTGCGCTCAAAGACGGCGATTTTTATCTTAGGGGTGACAAAATGATGCGTAGTGATTCATTATGGGATGTTCAAAATCAATTTCTAATATATTCACATCACCAGGTTTCAAATAAGTTATTAAAAATAAATTACATGTGATTTAAATTTATTACTAAATTAATTAGCCCTTTACTTGTGCTGAAAATATTTTTTTGAGTGACAGAGAAAGGGTTGGAAGGGCAGAGATTTTTCCAGGTTGACACATGACAGACTGTCACACATGTGACTGTCATTCTCTATATGTGCAACTGGCACAAGACAGAGAACTACTGCACACAAAGAAGTTTTGTCGTATTTTCCTTGAAGATATACTTGTTTCAAGTTTTTTACTTGTGCAATTTCACATACACACACACGTGTGAAAAAAACACATCACAGAATCTAAAATTATAAATTGCCCTGAAGGTCTCCCCGACTTGGAAATATTTCATAGACTTTGAAATTCTGTTCCTCCCAAATTACATTTCCTCTAAAGTATAAGTTTTTTTTAATGCTAAATAAATCCACAAAAATTTGAGATGATCAAGAAATAATCTAGGGTAAAATAACCCAATCTCTTTTTTCAGAAATGAACAGGCACGGATAGGAGTCTAAAATACGTATAGGGTGCTATTTATAGGGATCCTGTAATGCCCCCTGGATGACCTAGACGTTACCTGAATGCATTCACCACCTGCTACTTTTGTAACAATATGTTTCTCTATATTTTCACTAAAGTAGCAGAGTTTCTGGGCACCAGGGAGAAAGGATAGAAAGTGATGCTCCAAATGCTGGTTTCCAACCAAGCTGTTACACAAAAGGTTTGAGGGTTTTTTCCCAAATTAAAAAATTATGTATTTTTCAATTATAGTTCATGGTAAATTAAGGCATGAAAAATTTAGCCTAAAAGTTAACTCATTACATGATTTTTAAAAAGTCATAACTAAATTTAAGGTAACCCATATGTGATGGATATTTGTTGGCTTCCTAAGGAGCTTCATATGTTATGTTGCTGAAGCCAGAAGCATTATTTCTGCGGTTTCGAAGTCAACCTATGCCTAAATAGATATTGATCTAAATCAGTTTGGTCTGATAATATTATCTCTCTTGTGATATGGTTTAACTTTTTACCATAACAGATTTACTCCAACCTGGAATGCATCCAGTGATCAGAAGGCTATTTGCACCTACAGGCTACACCTCCACGTTAAACTCTCTGCACAGTCAGCTCAGGTGAAATTAGAGAAAAAACTGCCCAAGCATGTCAAATGTTTAAGCTTTAAGACCCAGGGTGGAATGAAACAAAAGAGGAAGGAATCCAGGGGTGCTTTAGCATAATCAAGCTGGCTCATGCCGCTGAAGGCACAGCTGGGATTGAGCGCTCACTGCTGTGAGAAAACTTGTAATTGTATTCCCATCTCACAGTCACCAGTGGATGGTAGGGTGTGTGTGTGTGTGTGTGTGTGTGTGTGTGTGTGTGTGTGTGTGTGTCTTAAATTTCACTAAAAAGAAACCGAATAGAAAAAAAAAAAAAAAAAAAAAAAAAAAAAACAGAGAAAGTAGCACGTTTTTCATTCCTTTTTAATAAATGTGTGATATCCTAAACATCTCTGTTTTCCCACCCTTCAATTTCACTTTCGTCAACGTTGCTAAATAAGACTGAGAGGGGCCCAGCATTTTGAACCCCTTCTACTCCATGTGAAATTCTGTTAGAATATTCCAAAGGCGCCCTGGGATACAGCCCCACTGCACTTGAAATATGTTATTTTTCATGCAATAGGCAGATGGAGAATTAAATTTTTTTAAATTTATGGTTAGATTCTTTAGTGCTAGGAAGAGGTGCCATCTGGCAGTACAAAGCACTGGATTTAAGCCCAGGTGTTAAGAAGGCAACATCCTACTTTGTTTCTCTAGATTCCCATGCTGCCATTTTAATGGCTTTTCAATCCTTCTCAATTTGGTGATTTAGCCAGTTTGTGAAATGGATGGACAGCAAAGTTAGGCTCACTGAGAGAAAAGGATGGTACTTTCAGAGGCTCTAACCCCCAGTAGGTGACACATCACATCACATATCTATTTCCCAGATACATTTATGTCTATTGCAGAAACAGGAGTTAGAATTGGTGGAGAGAGCATAAAGTTATACAAACTTCTTTCCAAAATAAAAAGGCAACAAATATAAAGATACAAGTAAGATTCACGTGAACTATTCCTACAGAACACTACCATGTTATCCGGCCTATTCTAACCCAATTTATAACAAAACAGTAAGTGCTTTCTAACATCTGTGGCAGATGGTTATCTAAATTACAAAAGTCAATTATGTTCCATATTAATTATTGTAAAAATTTATGACTAAATCAGGTTTTTCTATGATTTTTCAGTACAACTCACAGACATGCCATACTTCCATAGACATACTGTACTTTGACAGTTAGATTTGATCACTAACAGATTTATATAATTTCTAATGTACTCGGAGTTATTTTCCTCCCTTGCAATTTGCAGAGCAGCCTACGACATTCTGAATGAATATCTTTGTTCTAGAGAGGCAGATATAACATATAGCAATTGAATTTGTTTGTATAATAATGCTCTATCTCTAGAATTGTATTGCATTCTAGAAGTTTTCATTTTACTAGGCAGATATGAGTTGAAACTCTGACTCTAGATCAAGTAACTGAGAAGAGCTGGGCATTTCAGTTTACATGTTGATACCAACTACCTACTTTACAGAGTTGTGAATAATTGAAAACATATATGCCAACCATAAAAACCATAGTTGCTGGCACACAGTGAGAATGTAATTGATATAAGCTTTTTGTTTATTATAATTATGATAATATTATAATTTTCTGAAATACCTATTCATTTAATAAATATTTAATTGACTTATTTACCCTCTATTATATAATATGTTTAATATCTATGAAATACTCAGGACCCGGTAGAAAGACCAATATATAATATATATTAACATAGGAATACATATAACTTCTCAACTCTTCTCTTAAAAACCAGAATCTCAAAAAATTCTTCCTAGAAGTTGTATATTAGATTGAATGAACTAACACTTGAATCATTCCAAACTCTTATGCATATTTAAAACTAATGAACCAGTTAATTATTGTATTGGAGCCAAATTTACTAAGATTTCTTTTCAGATGACTGATTTAATGTTTAATTTTTTTAATTAAAAAATAATTAGGAAGGATTTAGAGAAAGTAGAAATCTCTCATATACATTCAGATGCCCAACCCAAAGCAGTAGACCCTACAGATTATGAGCACTGATTTTGGTACTAAACAGACCTGGTTCAAATCATAGCTCCCTCAGCTACAAACTAGTGGTTTGGGGGGAAAAATTGTCTATATTGGTTTCCTCTTTTGTACAATAGGGATAATACTGATGAAAACTTCATGAGGTGACTGTGAGAATTGCTTAGTGTATCTCTGCCCCCATTAAGTGTTCAATAAATATTAATTGTTGTTGTTATTTTTACTTGTGTGATGCATCCATCTACTTAAAGTTATATGAAAACAGAGAAGTAACATATGTCAAGATTATTTTTAAATTACATTTAAAGCAACTAAAATATTTCCTGTCTGTATACATTCATTCCTTAGTATTTTCAGGGGACTATTGGCTCCAGGATGCCTGCATATACCAAAATTGATAGACACCCAAGTCCCTTATACAAAATGTCATAGTGATGTAGTAACATAACATAGTAACATAAGTAACATGCATAGTAACATATAATTTATGCATGTACTCTCTTATACTCAAATCATCTCTAGATTATAATGCCTAATATAATGTAAATGCTCTATAAATTGTTGTTAAGCTATATTTTTATCTGTATGCATTTTTATTGCTGCATAGTTCATTTTAATTTTTTCCAAATATTTTTGATATGCAGTTGTTTAAATCTGTGGATGCAGAACCCATGGACACAAATGGCCAAATTTACTCAGAAACATATTATAACTATGATGTCTTCTAATTTTCACAGTATACTTTAAAAGTATCATTTCATACATTTTTTGCTTTATAAAGTTAACTATGACTTTCGACTTCCTTGATTTGACAAGTTCAGTGTCAATAGAATGTCTGATCAGTTTTCTGCTTTAAAGCTATCTCTTTGGGTAGGTTTTCCCTAAACATTATATTAAATTAACAACGTATTTTTAACTTCTTTATTATTTTCTTAAGTATCTATTGGCTTATGATGTACAACTTTGTTTTCTAATTGTCCACACCAACTGATTATAAATTGTATGAAGAAAAGGACATGCTTTATTCTCTGATATGTTTGCATAAAAGCTTACCTGGCACTCAGTCTATTAAATAATTATTTGTGGAATTAATAAACAAATGAATAAGAGAATCACATGTAACAGACTTATAGCTAATAGAAAAAGGGCTTTTGGGGTGCAGGACACAACTACAAGAGGGACTCTACCTAACCAATGCAAATATTGTGACCTAGTTGTTTGTACCCTCACATTAACCCAAAATAAAAAAAGTAAAAATTTAAAAAGATTTAAAAATAAACAAAAAATAAAAAGGGCTAAAAGAGAGAGAATTTTTAGCTATACATATTATTTCTGGGTAATTATGCTACCCTGAGTTTTGAGAAGTGGATATATATTTTCTTTCAATGAAACTTTAAAAAATGTTTACCAAAATTTTGTTGTAAAATATTTCATATGCATTTTTAAAAAGAGAAAAATGTTCATAACACCATACCACCATCTAGGGATAATGACACTTAATAACATTTATTATGGTCTTTCTTAGGAACTGGTGATGTGCTAAACATATCAGATTGTTAATCTATTTTATACCCCATAGAATTATAAGATACACATTATTATTTTCATTTTTAATATTACATTTAAATCACCTTCTAGATAAAGCTGGGATATAAATAGAATTATTATATATCCTTCTCAAAAACATATGGTTAAAGTGGTCAGGTTAGATATCTGACCCAGAATGTTTATAAAACTTCAACTTTAAACCTATATAGCACTGTTAAAATATAGAATGTGTCTATCTTATACACATGTAGACATCTAGGAAGCTTATTTCAGTAAGTTATGCAGTTAATATGTAGTTGCTTTTACTGTTTTTATAACAACAATTTTGAGCATTCCCTTATGTATTAGATATTCTTCAAAATACCTTTTTAAATTGAGAAATAATTTAACAATTCCTCTTTTTGTTTGGACACTTAGATGATTTTCTGCTTTTCATTATTGTAGTAAGACACTAACTAAATGGTTAGTTTATTTGGTTAGTTTAATGGTTAGTTTATGATTGAAGCAAATCTAGTGTAATTGAAGTGTAGGGATATTTTTAAAATCTTGATTTTTGTTGGCAAATTTTTTCAGATGTATAAATATTACTCTCCTGACCACTGTGTAAAGTAGCTAATTTAGGTCACTGACAGTGGTTTTGCATTAACACTTTCTTTAAATCCCACTTTTGAAAGTGAAAAATGCTGTCTCAATATTTTCTATCCTATGTTTAACATGATTTTTACATCTTCACAGTTTTTAGTTATTCTTTTGTGAATTGCCTGTTTAAGTCCTTCACAATTTTCTTTTCAAAGTTATTGTTTTCAATTTTATTTATAGCTTTACTATCATATGCATTAAAAAATTTAACTCCAGCCTAATTGTGACTTTTAATTTTATTATATTTGCTGATATATAGAAGATTTACTTTAATGTTGTTGACACATATCAATTTTTCCTTGTTACTTTTTACATTACTTTAATTCTTCCTAGAAAAATATCTATTCTACCTTTTATTCTAAAATATTTAATTATTCAATAATGTAATATATATTGTAGTATAAATATAAAAGTATTGCCACTAACTAATTGTTATATTATCATGTCATGCATTGACATACTTCTGTTTTTGAATACATTTTGATGATACCTCTGTATTTCAATAATTTTATATATGTGGTTTTCTGGACTATTTTGTTTTTTGTTCTTGATGTCAATGCTTTAACAGTATCTTCTTATTATTGCAGTTTTCCATGATCTACTATCTGGTAGAGAATCTCTTTTATTCTTTCTTTTCTCAAAATACTAATGGCTCATTAATTAATATTAAACAAAGTCTACATATGTTTTGCAAGATTAATTCTATGTACATTGTGCTGAAATACATTTGCAGGACTTAAGTTGGAACCAAACATAAGCAGTGCTAAAGCTTCCAAGGTTTTATAACCACAAACAATACATCATATCCATGGAATTGATGTTGCCCATTAATTAATTGTCAATTTATCTACATGGCAAATAACACATAATCACCTTACTCTCCCCATAAGTCCTACCTATGTCCCCCCCACACACACATACACACACATGTATTCATTGGTTTGAACCCCAATTTAGAGAAAAATGGAGAGTATACATTTTAAACAATAATTCATAGATGTGAGTTTTGTCATGCCAAAGTGTAGTGTAGGCTTCAAAAAGTGGTTTGATCCCTAGCCTTACATTTACAAAGATGCCCTTGAACAAGATATTTATGATTTGTAACTTAATTTTACTCATCAAAAAAAGTGACAAAATAATAAAACTTGATTCAGGAGTGTGGTAATATTAAACAAGGTAATATTTATTTTAAATGTTTGCTGCATATTGGATATCACTACAGAAACGTGAGCATTTGCAGGGAAAAGGAGTAAACAAAGAGAATGATACATTTCATTCAAATAAAATTCTAATTGCTGGGGTAAATAAACATGCAGATCCAGATCCCTGTCACAAAATGATATCCAGTATAAAGCACTAATTTGCAAAGAGCTCACATTCAAAGAGCTTTGTGAAGACCATAGCACATAGTTCTACCCAAGGTGAAAAGAGAACCTGGAAAGGATTTTTTTAACTGAAAGTATCTCTTGTCTTTTCCTATTTGATTAACTTTGGGTTTAAGGCAGTGAGAACCTTTAACCAGCAAAGAACTATAGTCATGGAAAAACTCACAGCCATGAGAAGGTTATAACTGGACGTAGCCATATAGTTTTTCTAGCTCCTTGTCTAATTGTATGGATGAGGAATAAAATCTTGGAATAGAATTCTTTGAACTTTTTGGATATGTATCCTAATTAGGAAAAATATAAATTTAAATTTAAAAATGAGATTTCTCTGTTATATTCATATGTTTACAAGCTATACCTATGCCATCTGTACTAATAAGAAATATACATTAGTATAAACATAAATATATTTTTAAAAGTGAATAAAATAAACAACATTTTAGTAGACTTTTAAATCACAATGTTTATTATTAGTAGTTAATAACTCATGGTAAAATATGTCTTAAGGGAGAGACTTAATGTTATTGAGAGGGAATTCAAATGCATATTTTAAATAGATCTCCTGATGTTTGTAAAAGAAGCCATTCAAGATTTTACAATTTTGGTTAAATCATCATTTTTTCTTCCAGAGGTAGGTCGGTTCTGCTAATTTTTTTTTTATTGTTCTTTGTGATTTCATATTTGGTATGATTTCTATGATGCCTCAGGAAGAATTTTCCCCAAGCGTTTGTGTATTTTGTAATACTTTATGAGTTAAAGCTAAATACTAAATCACACAAATTTAAACTGTGGTCTGTTGAAATATGCTAAAGATGAACTGAAGAATAAGGGCCTCTGATAATCTCTGCACCTAAATGTGATATGCTCAGTCTTTGCTCATGAGCTGTAAAGTGTTTCTCACATGCTCGCCAAAGGAGGTTGACAGTGCCAGTCTTTATATTACATATTATAACTGTTACATATTTTTCTGACTTAATCAGTTAAAAGTTAGTTTTAGCTAATAAGAGAAGCTTTCCTATTTCCTAGCCAAATCCTAATAAATTGGTGCATAACCCACAATTATAAAAAAAGAAAAAACAACAACTAGATCGCATATTTACATTAGGCTATTCCAAGTAATATTAAAGTTTTTAACTTTTATCATTTGCATTAGGATTTAGAAATTAAGAAATTCTGGCTACCAGTGACATACCTCCACTCAAGGACTCTGGGTGTCTGGCTAGCAGAGGAGACATGTGGCAGGTGGGTGCCGTGATCCTACATTCTGCTCTTTTTCCAGAAGCTTTTCTCGCCTCCAAATCTTTTTCTCTATTAAAACATATTCAAACATAATTAGTGTAACACTAACATGGAGGAAATTTTGTAATTGCCAGTTGTTCCGTAGCCATGGTTACATCAAAGATTTATAGCAAGTAACTCCCGGCTGGGCACGAACAAGGCGTTAGCAGGAACAGCAGTAAGAAAATGTTTGTGTGCAGGTGTGCTGACGTGAATGTTTGCCAAAAAAAAAAAGAAGAAGAAGAAAGAAAGAAAGAAAAGAGAGACTATTCGGTGACATTTAAGGTGCTAATATCTGGAAGTCAACCTTTAATTTGACAGCTTTTAGTGCTAGTTAATTTCATTCATCCAGGCGAGGTGTAGGAAATTTGCAGCACCTTTAAATTATCACGTTTTTCCACACTGCCTCAGGCCTATGTGGAATACCTGAACCATACTTTTTTTTTTTTTTTTCAGGTCAGTTGAAGTAAAACTTTCATTCCCTTTCTCAGACAATTAATCTTTAGCTAATTGAAGCAGGGATGCTGCAGGATGGGTTTCAGTGGGGCCTGTAAATCTCATTTAGCAAAGTGAATTCAAGGCACATGCTGCACCTAATGATGTGACAGGTGGACTGCACCGCAAGACAGCAGCCTCGGAAAAGTTGATTCTCATTAGACCCGCAGAGTCCTGCAGTCAGTTTTCTGATGGCTGAAGAACACTAATCGCATCTGTTTGCTGCTGGGGTGGGGTGGAGGGAAGCAGGGAAGTTGGAGGGAGGACTGTGAAAGGAAGAAAAGAAGGGAAAGGGGCAAAAATTATCTTCTATTCTTCATGAGTTAATATCCTTGACTCCTGCCCAAACACCCAGCAGGTCTACCTCCCACCAAGCGATCAGCCTCGGTTCTGCTGACTCCAACAGGGTGCACCCTTTTTCTAATTAACTAAAATGGCTACGGAAAGCAAAGGAGGCCTTGTGTTGGGTGAACCAATTATTTTGAAGGGTATTAAGTCATCAGATTTACTTTTATCTTGATTGCATTGTGGAAATCGTGCATAATTAATGGTGGGAGCTTATTAGGAAAATGATTAGGCAAATTACACAGGTGTCGGATGCATTTTTTATGATAAATTTGCTAGAACAATCCTGCAATTCCATCTGTTCAACTCACATCAGAATGTCACTCTGAAGAAATTAATGGTGCAGAGTTATACAAAGTTACCATAGGCTTTAGTTGCAGATTTAAGTAAGCTATGCATAAATATATTTAAAAAGTATATAATTGCATAGCAATTTACCAGTAAGTATTTGATGTTACAGTTCAATACATTTTTTATTTAATTTGAAAGTAAATAATAGTTGGAAACAAAGGAGTATAAGAAATGTAAACCTCATCTCACAGTTTGATGTGTATATAAATAAAAATAATCACAAGCCATAACTCTGCGTTGTATGATAACTGCAGATGAGCTGTCAGCTCACTAGTAGGAACACTTGTGTTTTGTTCCAATGTAACTAATCTTAGCATCAGTCATTCTCATTTTCAGTTTTAAATGTAATCGCCTTATCAGTCACACTTTATCAGAAGTCCTTGTATAAGTGCTATACCTGTCTTATCCACATAAACTAATTATTTTTTATCTAAGGAACCAACTTCCTTCTTGAATGCCACAAGAAAGTTAAGGAGGATAATTGAGAGAAGCTTCTATTCCACTTGATCATTTATCCATTAAGATCAAATCATTCTCATTCTCATCTATTTACATATTATTAAATAAAATCATGTGTTAATATTCTTCAAATTTTCTGATACCACAAACTATTATAAATTTCTGATCTGAAATATCAGAATGATATACTTCAGGGCATTTTTAAAAATGTGAGACCTAGTTCCACCATGTTCTAATAATGCAGGAAATTCTATGTATATATGTATACATCAAAACCATCAGAAAATGTTGATAGTTTAAATAATTAGTAGTACTCCTCTAAAACAGTTCATAACTCTTGTTGTTACATAACATCGTGAAAGAATTATTATCATCTTATGGTCTTTGGCCTCTTCAAATTCCAAAGCAAATCAGAAGAACATTAATTATGAATGCTAATGTTGTAGATAGCCCAGCAGTGTCACTCACCAAAGCAGTATTTTTGAATTACAAAGAGAAGATATGATGGTGATCCAAGCTAAAGATCCGGTTTCCATATTTCATTTGCATTTTGTTCAAGTTTCACATTCTTAACCAACTGATGCACAGTTGTCTGATATACGTACCAAACATTCATATTGACAAAACCATAACCAAACTCATCATTACTACTTACAAAATATTTCCCCACTTATATATACAAGGCTTTAGCAAATGTGAATATCTCCCCACCTTTACCCAGGCTTGAAATGTGAAAAACATTTCTTTCCTCAGTCTTAATTCTAATGTCCAGTTTCCCACAAAGCCCTATCATTTCTACCTCTAGAATATTTGTCCTTATCCTTGCTGATACTACCTCAGTTCAAAAGCTGTTACCTTTTTTCCTTGTATCATAATTTGATACCCTCCAAACTTGCCTTTCCATTACTGTTACTCAGAATTTAATACTGGTACTGAAATTATTTTCTTAAACTCTATCACTTGATATTTCCATATTACCTATCAGATAAAAAATCTACTTTTAGATTGAATGGCTTTATTGGAATGAAGGCCTTTCATGATTTAATGGTTTGCCTTATTTTCTTGTCTTATCTTTTGCAACTCCCATGTAATCATCCTGAACTACCAGTGGTTTCTTGAGTATCCCTTTTATCTGGCCCTAATCTGAGGCCCACCTCACATAGTACTAAGGAGGAAGACTTCTCTAATAATACCCCAGTGAAAAACTCTAAATTTACATTTCTATTTAATGACTAGACCATGACCTCCTTGAGCCCTCCAGAGCTTGGGCACTCAGTAACATCACAATGAATGATACCATCTTTTCCCAAATTTGCAAATCCTACACATCACCTGTGGGACAGATTAAAATGAGACTCTTGAACCACACCCAAAACACCAAAGCAGCTTTCACAGACCTGGGCATCCATTCCATTAACAAGCATCATAGACTGGTTCTTCCTACTGGCAAAGTTGAGAAATTATACCAACTCAACACCATGGGCAGTTAGACAAGTTACAGGTTCAAAATTACAACCTATGGGCTCAGGCGTCCCAGAAATTTCCTGCTTTGCTGCCAGGTACCCTTGCAGACAGAAGCCTCATGGGGACGGAGGCCCAAGGGGCTACTAGTAGAGCCAGGTCTCAGAACCCGTATCTCCCAGACCCCAGCTCAGGGACCTTCCTGCTCATCATGGTGTCCCAGGGGCCTCAGAATGGGACCAGCTGTGTGAGAAATGAAACAGCACAGAAAGAGCAGAGTTCTACCATCCAGAGCCCAGAGCAGACTGGGTTAGCCCTGGCCCCACACACCAGCTCCCTAGGAATTAAGCCCTGCAAGGATTTTGATGAGGCAGCTGTGGCCACGTTCCCACCAATGGACATGGCTAGGAAAAGGAAATGAGAGGATATGGGGACAAGAAGGTAGGCCAGGAGGGGACAGTTGTAGGAGGTCAGGCACTCATCCAGACCATGGCTCACCTGCTGCCTGGGCTTGCTCCCAGCTTCTCCATAGCAGTCCACTCCATGTTCACACCTCTTGTGAGAACAGGAGCCACCACTACACAGCCACTTGCCATCCTTCCACCAAAGTCCCAACACTAACTGTGGTGTTTCCTCGTGAGTGTACCTGTTTCTAAGACAGTCATATCTGCAGGGTCTGGTGTGATTCTCTGCCATGCGGAGCTTAGTGCCTGCCTGGTGATGGAGGGAACAGAATGAAAGAGGCGTACCATGGAGGGGGCACAATTACCATATTCTAGGGTGTTATTTTGCATACGTATATCATTATTGCTTTCTAGAGTTACACTTTTAATGCATAGCATAAATAAAAAAATTAAAATCACATATACACACACACAGAATTAATACAACACACAGAATTAATACAACCCATGTGTAATGCACATCCTTATTTTTTTCTCAAAAATTTGGGCAAAGAAGTGCACATTACAGATGGCAAAATATAGTAAATTGTTGATTAATAAAAGCAAGTTGTTTTATGCTAGCACTTATCTTGGAATCCAAAAACCAGGGTAAATTCTAATTTTCTCTTACTTGCCTGCCCTACCCACACACAGAGGCACACACATGTATTTTTTCACTCTCCACAGGTAGCCAGTGAAAAATATTCTCTAGTAGTGGTAGCAGAGATTGTGTTGACTGTGCATACCATCCTGCTACTCAGCATGTATACGAGGGGACTGGCATCTATTTGCTAGAAATGGAGTCTTTTAGGACCAACCAACTCCAGCCCTACATGTGACAATATCACGGTGATATATAGCACCGAGAATGCTCGAGAAGCATTTCATTAGAAGACAATCTTCAACGAACTTCAGAGATTTATATAGTGATAAATAGAAATACAAAAAGAATGATTAATGTACAGATCAAAATAGAGTGCAATTTTATTTTATTTATTTTTAAATGGCTTTCTTTTTTAATTTTAATTTTTTTTTTATTAAATCATAACTCTGTACATAAATGTGATCATGGGGCAATATACACTAGTTTCATACACCGTTTGACACATTTTCATCAGATTGGTTAACATAGCCTTCCTGGCATTTTCTTAGTTATTGTGCTAAGACATTTACATTCCACATTTACTAAGTTTCACATATACCCTTGTAAAATGCACCACAGGTGTAATCCCACCAATTCCTCTCCCTCTGCCCACCTCCACCCTCCTTCTCCTCCCTTTCCTCCTTCCCCCTATTCTTAGGTTGTAACTGGGTTATAGCTTTATAATGTGAAAGCCATAAATTAGTTTCATAGTAGGGCTGAGTACATTGGATACTTTTTCTTCCATTCTTGAGGTACTTTACTAAGAAGAATATGTTCCAGCTCCATCCA
>CAUYPK010068679.1:0-34912 GCA_963574355.1 Loris lydekkerianus
GTTCTTCTTTAAAGGTTTGGTAGAATTCTGACATAAAGCCATCTGGTCCTGGGCTTTTCTTTTTAGGGAGATTTTGTATAGTTGATACTATTTCAGAACTTGATATAGGCCTGTTCAACATTTCCACTTCATTCTGGCTAAGTCTTGGTAGGTGGCATACTTCCAGGTATTGGTCGATTTCTTTCAGATTTTCATATTTCTCAGAGTAGAGTTTCTTGTAGTATTCATAAAGGATTTTTTTGAATTTCTGAGGGGTCTATTATTATTTCTTTGTTACCATTTCTGATTGATGAAATTAGAGATTTTACTCTATTTTTCCTGTTTAGGTTGGCCAAAGGTTTATCTATTTCATTGATCTTTTCAAAAAAACAACTTTTGGATTTATTAATCTGTTGTATAATTCTTTTGTTTTCAATTTCATTTAGTTCTGCTCTGATTTTAGTTATTTCTTTTCTTCTGCTGGGTTTGGGGTTGGAGTGTTCTTCCTTCTCCAGTTGCTTGAGATGTCCCATTAAGTTATTAATTTGCTCTCTTTCCATTTCCTTTAGGAAGACTTTTAGTGCTATAAATTTCCCTCTTAAGACTGCTTTTGCAGTATCCCAGAGGTTCTGGTAATTCGTGTCTTGATTGTTGTTGTGTTCCAAAAATGTGTTGATTTCCTTCTTAATCTTGTCTATGACCCATGTATCCTTCAGCATAAGGTTGTTTAGCTTCCATGTTTTTGCATGGGTATGCAGGTTCCTGTTGTTATTTAGTTCAACTTTTATTCCATGATGGTCTGAGAGGATGCAAGGAATAATTTTTATTTTTTAAAATTTGTTGAGGTTAGTTTTGTGGCCTAGGATGTGGTCAATTTTGGAGTATGTTCTGTGGGCTAATGAGAAGTATGTGTATTCAGTTTTGTTGTGATGAAATGTTCTGTCAATGTCTGTAAGTCCAGATGTTGAATGGTTTAGTTTAAATCTAAAATTTCTTTGCTTAGCTTCTTTTTGGAAGATCTATTCAGCACTGCTAAAGGGGTGTTAAAATCTCCAACTGCTATGGAAGTGGAGGAAATCGAGTTGCTCATGTCTGTTAGAGTTTCTCTTATAAATTGAGGTGTGTTGTAGTTGGGTGCATAAATGTTAATAATTGAGTTCTCATCATATTGACTTATACTTTTAACAAATTCGAAGTGTCCATCCTTATCCTTAATTATTTTCGTTGGTTTAAATCCTATTGCATCTGCAAACAGGATTGCAATGCCTGCTTTTTTCTGCTTTCCATTTGCCTGGAATATAGATGACCATCCCTTCACCTTGAGTCTATATTTGTCTTTTAATGTAAGATGCGATTCTTGGATGCATTCTTGGCTTGAATTTTTGTATCCAGTCAGCCAACCTGTGCCTCTTTAGAGGATAATTTAAACCATTCACATTAATTGAGAATATTGATAAGCCTTTCATGAGTCTGGTGGACATTTTTAATCCTTTTGCGACTGTGGAAATTGGAGTTTGATTAAAATTTTCTAGGTGGGTTTATTTTTGTGGTGGAGGATTACACTGCTCTTTATGGAGGATAGGTCTGAGAATATCATGGAGAGCTGGTTTAGTTATGGCAAATTTCTTCAACATGTGAATGTTGTTGACATATTTAATTTCTCTGTCATAAACGAAGCTCAGTTTAGCTGTGTACAGGATCCTGGATTGTAAGTTATTTTGTTTTAGAAGATTAAAAGTCGATGACCATCCTCTTCTAGCTTGAAAGCTTTCAGCGGAGAGATGTGCAGTTTTTCTAATATTCTTGCCCTTGTAGGTGATGGTTTTCTTTCATCTTGCTGCTTTCAGAATTTTCTCCTTCATATTAGCTTTAGTGAAATTGATTATGATGTGTCTGGGGGATGTCTTTTTTGGGTTGAGTCATGCTGGAGTTCTGAAAATCTCTGCTATCTGAATTTCAGAATCTCTTGGCATGTCTGGAAAGTTCTCTCTTATAATCTCATGAAGAAGAGACTCTGTGCCTTGTGAAGCCACTTCATCGCTTTCGGGGATCCCTGTAAGACAAATATTGGTTTTCTTTGAATTATCCCAGAGCTCTCTGAGAGAGTGATCTGTTTTTGCCCTCTATTTCTCCTCCTCTCTGAGAGTTTGGGAGCATTCGAAAGCTTTGTCTTCAATGTCAGAAATCCTTTCTTCTGCTTTCTCCATTCTGTTAGTGAGGGATTCTACTGTGCTTCTCAGATCTTTGAGGGCTGCAACTTCTTGTCTCAATGTGTCAAAATCTTTCATCATTTGGTCTTTGAATTTGTTGAATTCTTGAGACATCTTTTGCATTACTGCTTGGAATTCTAATTTGATGTTATTTGCTATCCAGATTCTAAGTTCGATTTCTGACATCTCAGCTATTTGTTTGTGCATGGGGTCTTGTGCTGTTTCTGCCCCATTGATCCTTGGGGGAGTTGATCTACTCTGATTATTCATATTGCCAGAGTTTTTCCTTTGATTTCGTCTCATGATTGTTTTTCACCGTTGCCTCTGGCCATCCTCAGAGTTGGGGTGGTGTCTCTCTGAGATTAGACTACAGGGGGATCACTCTGTTGTTGCTGGATCTTTGTAGGGAGTGACCCTGTGTAGCTCTTTTGGGGCTTCCCCAGCCAAGGAGTTCTTTTTTGGGGAGCTGCTCTGGAGTGTGACACCCCTGGATCCAGCAACAGGGCGTGGGGTGGTGCACACGGTTCTGGGAGTCCCTGGTGCCCAGTGACATTGGCACAGAGGGCCCAAGGCTCCAGCAGTCTCTGGCCAGCAGCAGGGCTCCACGCAGAGGCAGGGAGGGCTCTGGAGGGCATGCGGCTACCAGAGTCTCTGGCTAGACGAGTGGGCAAGTGTGGAGGCAGGAAGGGTTCAGGAGGGGGGGATGTGGGGTTGTGTGGCTCCCTGTGTTCCAGGTCAGGACGTGGGGAGGCCCAGTGGGCAGGGTAGTGGGTCCCGGCGCAGCTCTTACCGGGGTCCAGGAGGGTGCCGATCACGGGTTGCAGCGCAGCTCTTCCAGAAGTGCGGGAGGGTGCCAATCATGGTTCCCAGTGCAGGTCTTCCAGAGGTTCAGGAGGGTGCTGATTGCGGATCGTGGGGCACCTCTTTCCTGATTCCTTAACTCTTATCATTGTCAAAGGATTCACTTTTTCTCTAGTAATACTCCTTATTTTGAGGTTTGCTATTTTGATATAAATTTAGCCACAACAGCTTTCTCATGAAGCCTGGTTACATTGCATGTGTTTCATCCTTTTACTGTCCATCTAGCTGTGTCTTTAAATCTCAAGTTTATATTTTATTTTTTATTGTTGAGGATTCATTGAGGGTACAATAAGCCAGGTTACACTGATTGCATTTGTTAGGTAAAGTCCCTCTTGCAATTATGTCTTGCCCCCAAAAGGTGTGGCACACTCCAAGGCCCCACCCCCTCCCTCCTTCCCTCTCTCTGCTCTTCCTTTCCCCACCTCTCCCTCCATCTTTCTTTCTCTGGTCTCCTCTTCTCCCACCCCCACCATGACCTTAATTGTCATTAATTGTCCTCATATCAAAATTGAGTACATAGGATTCATGCTTCTCCATTTTTGTGATGCTTTACTAAAAATAATGTCTTCCACTTCCATCCAGGTTAATACGAAGGATGTAAAGCCTCCATTTTTTTTTTAATGGCTGAATAGTATTCCATGGTGTACATATACCACAGCTTGTTAATCCATTCCTGGGTTGGTGGGCATTTAGGCTTGTTCCACATTTTGGTGATTGTAAATTGAGCTGCATTAAACAGTCTAGTACAATTGTCCTTTTGATAAAAGGATTTTTTTTTTCCTTCCAGGTAGATGCCTAGTAATGGGATTGCAGGATCAAATGGGATGTCTAGCTTGAGTGCTTTGAGGTTTCTCCATACTTCCATCCAAAAAGGTTGTACTAGTTTGCAGTCCCACCAGCAATGTAAAAGTGTTCCCTTCTTTCCACATTCATGCCAGCATCTGCCATTTTGAGATTTTGTGATGTGGGCCATTCTCACTGGGGTTAGATGGTATCTCAGGGTGGTTTTAATTTGCATTTCTCTAATAGATAGGGATGATGAACATTTTTTCATCTGTTTGTTAGCCATTCATCTGTCTTCGTTAGAGAAGGTTCTATTCATGTCTCTTGCCCATTGAAATATGGGATTGTTGGCTTTGTTCATGTGGATTAATTTGAGTTCTTTATAGGTCCTAGTTATCAAGCTTTTGTCTGATTCAAAATATGCAAATATCCTTTCTCATTGTGTAGGTTGTCTATTTGCTTTGGTTGTTGTCTCCTTAGCTGTACAGAAGCTTTTCAGTTTTATGAAGTACCATTTGTTTATTTCTGTTGTTGTTGCAATTTGCCATGGCAGTCTTCTTCATGAAGTCTTTCCCTAGGCCAATATCGTCCAGTGTTTTTCTGTGCTTTCTTTGAGGATTTTTATTGTTTCATGCCTTAAAGTTAAGTCCTTTATCCATCTTGAATCAATTTTTGTGAGTGGGGAAATCTCTAATAACCTCAATCAGAAATGATAAAGGGGAAATAACAAATGATCCCACAGAGATACAAGGGATCATCTCTGTATACTACCAGAAACTCTATGCCCAGACATTTGACAATGTGAAGGAAATGGATTAATATTTGGAATCACACCCTCTTCTTAGACTTCGCTAGGAAGAAATAGAGCTCCTGTGCAGACCAATTTCATGCACTGAGATTAAAGAAACAATAAAAAAGCTTCCAACCAAAAAATGCCCTGGTCTAGATGGCTTCACACCAGAATTCTTTCAAACCTTCAAGGAAGAGCTTATTCCTGTACTGCAGAAATTATTCCAAAAAACTGAGGAGGAAGGAATCTTCCACAACACATTCTATGAAGCAAACATCACCCTGATACCAAAACCAGGAAAAGACCCAACTAAAAAGGAGAATTTCAGACCAATTTCACTCATGAATATAGATGCAAAATTCTCAACAAAATCCTAGCCAATAGATTACAGCTTATCATCAAAAAAGTCATACATCATCATCAAGTTGGTTTCATCCCAGGGATACAAGGCTGGTTTAATATACGCAAGTCCATAAACATTATCCACTGTATGAACAGAGGCAAAAATAAAGATCATATTATCCTCTCAATAGATGCAGAAAAAGCATTTGATAAAATCCAGCATCCTTTTCTAATTAGAACACTGAAGAGTATAGGCATAGGTGGCACATTTCTGAAACTGATTGAAGCTATCTATGACAAACCAACAGACTGAATGGAGTCAAACAGAAAGCTTTTCCTCTTAGAACTGGAACCAGACAAGGTTGTCCTCTGTAACCTTTACTATTGAACATAGTGCTGGAAGTTCTAGCCAATACAATCAGGCAAGACAAGGAAATAAAGGGAATCCAAATGGGAGCAGAGGAGGTAAAACTCTCCCTCTTTGCTGAAAACATGATCTTATACATAGAGAATCCCAAGGACTCAACCACAAGACTCCTGGAAGTCATAAAAAATACAGTAATGTCTTAGGATATAAAATAAATGTCCTCAAATCAGTAGCTTTTGTATATGCCAGTAACAGTCAAGCTAAGAAGCTAATTAAGGACACAACTGCCTTCACCATAGTTTCAAGGAGAATGAAATACCTAGGAATATACCTAACGAAGGAGGTGAAGGACCTTTATAAAGAAAATTATGAAATCCTCAGAAAGGAAATAGCACAGGATATTAACAAATGGAAGAACATACCATGCTCATGGATGGGAAAAATCAACAGTGTTAAAATGTCTATACTTCCCAAAGCAATCTACCTATTCAATGCCATTCCTACTAAAATGCCAACATTGTACTTTCAACATTTGGAAAAAATGATTCTGCATTTTGTATGGAAACAGAAAACCCCCCGTATAGCTAAGGCAGTTCTTAGTAATAAAACTAAAGCTTGGGGCATCACCATATCAGATTTTAGGCTATACCACAAAGCCATAGTGGTCAAGACAGCATGGTACTGACACAAAAATAGAGACATAGACACTTGGAATCGAATAGAAAACCAGGAAATTAAACTAACATCTTATAACCACCTAATCTTTGATAAACCAAATAAGAACATACCTTGGAGGAAAGACTCCCTGTTCAATAAATGGTATTGGGAGAACTGGGTATCCTCATGTAAAAGACTGAAAGTGTGTATTTTTTTTTAAAGAATATTTGAAGTCTGACAATTAAGTTTGTGAACTCATCCTAGGAACCATGCTATATACCTCATTGCTGAATATCACTGTAGTCACTTTACTTTCAAAGTATTCCACTTGGGAAGCTATGCACAGACACCAGCACCTTGTCCACCTTTCAAAGCAATTTTAAAACTATTTTTCTGGACTGGCCATCAGGGCTATTACTGTTAAAGTCCTAGAAAAAGTGCTCTGAAGGGTAGACTAGGTGCTGGCATTGGTGCACAGCTTCCCAAAGGGAGTACTTAGAAGATGACTGCAGTGATAATCAGCAATGAGCACTTTCTCTCGGTTGAGTTTGTGAACTTAATTGTCTGACCTTGTATAATTGGATATATATTTTTTATTTTTTAATTTTATTTATGATTATTATTAGTATTTTTTTATTTTTTTTGCAGTTTTTGGCCAGGGCTGGGTTTGAACCCACCACCTGTGGTATATGGGGACGGCACCCTATTCCTTTAAGCCACAGACGCTGCCCATAATTGGATTTTTTTTTTTTTATCAAGTTCGTCAATTTCCATCTTGTGTTGGAGTGTTAAATCCATTTATATTTAATGGGATTATTGATACCTTTGTGTCTAAATCCATTCTCTTTACATCCATTTTCTATTTATTCCCTCTGTTATTTGTTACATTGTTCCTTCTTCTTCTTTTTTAGAGACAGAGTCTCACTTTATCACCCTTGGTAGAGTGCTGTGACATCACAGCTCACAGCAACCTCCAACTCTTGGGCTTAGGCGATTTTTTTCTTTTCATAGAGAAAGAGTCCCACTGTACCGCCCTCGGGTAGAGTGCCATGATGTCACATGGCTCACAGCAACCCCCAACTCTTGGCCTTATGCATTCTCTTGCCTCAGCCTCCCAAGCAGCTGGGACCACAGGCGCCCACCACAACCGGCCCTTTCCTTGTTGCAGTTTGGCCGGGGCTGGGTTTGAACCCGCCACCCTCAGTATATGGGGCCAGTGCCTTACACACTGAGCCACAGGCGCCGCCCACATTATTCCTACTTTTGGGTAGAGCATATTTTGTATTTTATTGTTTCCTCTATTGGCCTTTCAGCAATTGCTTTTTATATTATTATATTTTTTAGTTATTGTAGGGATTATAATATTCATTCTTAACTTATCACATTCTTTACAAAGATAATGTCATTTTAATGTATAATAACACTTCAAATACATTACTATTTTTGCTTTCAATATTCATTTGCCTTTAAAAAAGTTTAATGAAAAAATTGTTTTATATTTAATAGTTATTTTGCATTTCCAGTGCTCTTCATTTCAAATTTCCATTTTGTTTTGTCATGTTTTAGTCTGAAAAAGCCTTTCCTTAGCATTTTCGTAAGTTAAATATGGTGGTAACACATTTGCTCAGCTTTTGCTTTTATGAAAATGTTTATTTTGCTTTTATATCTTCAAGATATTTTTACTGGATATAAATTTCTACATTGACAGATTTTTAAAAATCACCATATCTCCTGCGTGTGGTATGATGCTCGGCACACATAGTGAATTCACTCCTTACGCAGGAGATAGGTTGTAAAGTCAGTATGTAAAATGAAAATCGTATGGGCAAAATTGCTCTTGGTAATGCTTTAGGAAGATATCACACTGGAGAATGACATTCCTTTCTCAAAAAGTTTGGCACTTTTCCTCCACTGTGGAAGCTGATAATTGAGTTATTCTTTTTGTTTGATTCTCAGATTAAGTAATTGAATTATAGTTGGCCACACCATATAAAAATATATATCTTTAAACAAAAGAATGACACTCAACAAAGCAAGGTGTTCTTACTAGGAGAAGAAAGAATGAATTCATGCTTTTCATTTTACACTCAATACAGGGTATACATTAACTGAGTGTAATGGTGGGATAATTTGTGCATACTATTTAAACAATTTCTCCTGGTGTGTATAGCTGAATTCATGTAAGTGAAATATGCCTATGAATGCCAATGTTGCAGACATTCAAAAAGTTTCTTTGCATGAGTGACTTAATTAATTAATGCTGTTCTCTCTCTACTTGAACATCTTCCTTTTGTCTCTGCCTATCAAAACCCTATACATTTTTCACAGCTGAGCTGATGACCCACTTATTCCCCCCAGCAGGCTAATTATATCATTTATTATGTGCCTACTCTGCAACAGACAATGCAAAACACCTTATATGCTTTTAATCCTCACAGCAACCCTATGAGATAGGAATAATGAATGTTTTTCCTGTTTTAAGCATGAGAACACTGAGATTTAAGGAGGTTAACTATCTTGCCTAGTGTAGGTGTCATTTACCTTGTTCACTGCTATCTCCTTAATGCCAAGAACAGTGTCTGGCATATAACACATGTCAACAAATATCTGTGCACTGGATAGAATGGCTGGTAAATTCCAAGTGTACGTGCTTAATCCCTTTGTCAGGGCTTTTTGACCTGTTTCAACTCATGGCCTCAACCATGCTTTCTTACTCTGTTATCTGTATATTGGCCCAAGCCAATAATAAATCATACCTTTTTATTTGCTCTGGATTTGTATTACAAAAATATAGGTATATTGAATGTTTTTCCAAAGTACATGTGCTTCTGGAGAGTCTGATATGCTTCTCTACCCCTGTTACCCTTCTCCTTCCTCATAGCTCCCATAGATATAGGGTCTATACCATCCATGTGTCACGTAACAAGATATAACTTTATGTTGTAGGTACTTATATACAGCAGACGATCAAGGCAGTAGAGGGGTGGGATAGTACAACCACCCAATATTTAGGGAGGGGAGAGGGGCTGAAGGTTAAATTGATCATCAGTGACCAACGGCTTCATAAGTCATGCCTACGTAATGAAGACTCCACAAAAGGCCAAAAAGACAGGGTTTGGGAGCTTTCAGACAACTGAACATGTGGAGGCTTATAGGAAAGTGAAGAACACATCCATATGTCAGGAGGTGGCATATCCCAACTCCATGGGGACAGAAGCTCCTACACTAGAGACCTTTCCAGACCTCACTCTTTGTATGGTTTCATTTGGTTGTTTATTTGTATCCATTAAAATACTCTTTGTGGCCAGGCCTGGAGGCTTATGCCTGTAGTCCTAGTACTTTGGGTGGGAGGATTGCATAAGGGTCCAGAGTTCAAGACCAACCTGAACAAGAGCAAGACTCCATCTCTATAAAAAAACAGAAAACTTACCTGGGCACATGCCTATAGTCCCACCTACTTGGGAGACAGAGGCAGGAAGATCACTTGGAGCTGCAGTGAGCTATGATGACACTGTTGCACTCTAGGCCAGTGACAGAGTGAGATCTTGTCTCAAAAAAAAAAAAAAAATACCGTTTGTAATAAACCAATAAAGTAAGTTTCCCTAAGTTCTGTGAGCAGCTATAGCAAAGTAATTGAACCCAAAGAATGGGTTGTGGAAACACCAACTTGAAGTTCCAGAGATTAAAATTTGTGACTGGTGGGAAGGGGGACTCGGTATTGTGAAACTGAACCCTCTACCTGCAAGATTTGACACTATCTCCAAGTAGATAGTGTCTGAGTTGGAGGACATCCAGTTGTTGCCAGTTGTTGTCCACTGCAAAAGTGACTGCTTGCTTGGTGGTGGGAAGAACCCCACCACCACCACCACACACACACACAGACATACACACATTTGGTCACAGAAGTCTTTGATGTTGATTATTGCATGATGGACAGGCGGAGGAAAAACATTTTTTTTTCTGCTTTCTTGGTGTATTAACTTTTCATATGTGGCTAGATTCAATTTATTTGTATTTTGCTGGGGATTTTTACATATATACTCTCAAAGATTTTTGAGCTGCTCTTTTCTTGTGATGTCTTTGAAGTATATTTTTTTCTTTCCTTTTATGGTTCTGCTACCTGTGTAATTGGCCTCCTAGACCAACATGTGAAGTATTCCCTGGGATGGTGGCCCTGTAACTTTCTTGATTTTGAAAGATGTCATCATGGAACCTAGATCCTATATGCTGCCAGTGAGCTGGAGTGGGGGCATATCTGTGCCTGGGATAGAGCTTCCTGCCTTCCAACTGCAGGCTGATTGCCTAAAATAGCATTTTCTGTAACACAGAGTTGAGGCCTGCTCCTTCCAGGGAGAAACCAGAGGCCTAGACTGGGAGGTGAGGGGAGAGGAGTTCCTATCTTCCTGACTATACTAGCTTGGAGTAGATGTCTCAGAGTAACTCATTCCAAGATGAAGCCAGGGTGGGGGGAAAGGGCAGAGCAGGCTATGGCTTAAGCTGCAAAGTTACTGTTCTTACCGTGATTTAGTAGATTTTCTTGAATATATTTTTCTGCATTTACTATGTGTCCTTAGGATAGTTTTCAGTCTTAAAATAATTATTTTTGTATTTTTTAAACAGTTAAATCATTGTGTGTTGGGGAGTGAGTCTTGCCATGCTCCTAACTCCACCACTCTAGAAATCTTACAGATTTTAACTTCTGTCTTGCTAATAGATTTCTTCCTTGCTGATTTTCATGAATCTAGCAGCTTTATTCTCAGTTATGCTATGGAAGAGGCCTATGGGTTAATGGACTGAGAGCAGTTCTGACTGATGGAGATGGATCAACAAGAAACTGAGACCCTCAAGTCTAGCAGGCAGCAAAGAACTGAGTTCTGCCAGCAACCATGTGAACTCGAAAATTAATCTTTCCTCAGTTGTGCCTCAAGAAGAAACCACAGTTCCAGATGATACCCTGATTGTAGCCTTTGTGAAATGCTGAAATAGAGAACCTAGTAAAGCTGTGCCTAGAGTCTTGACCGACAGAAATGGTGATATGATAAACGTGTATTGTTTTAAACTACTAAGTTTGTGGTAACTTGCCATGCGGTGATAAATAACTAATATAATTGCATGAAATAAAATATACAGGAGTACAAATTATATTGAAATAGTTATCTTAACATTTAAAAAACAAGATTATGATATAATAATATGTGTACTTCTTAATTAACACATCTAGTAACAGATCTGAAAACCAGCAGGGTTAAAACTCCCTGATGTCAATATAAACCATTGTTTGCTAGAGCCTTCTGGTACCCGTCTTTTTATTCCTGATAAGTAGCCTCTCCACCCTGGGTTATCTTGTCTTTTGATGCCCTGTGGAATAAGCCGGCTGAAAGAAGTGTTTCCTAATATGCTAGGTGCAAGTTTCCTCTCTCGTCTAAGCTTTTTTTGTGGGGAGAAGAAAGCGGTACCAACTAACTGAAATTAACTACAGTCAATTGAATATCTCACAAAATTTTAAATGCACCTATCCTTTGCTCTAAAAATTCTATTTCTGAGAATTAATCTTACAAGAATACAAAGATATTTGTAGAAGAATATCCATTACAATACTGTTAGTAATGCTAACAAATACATATACATCGATAGGGATCTCATTGCATAAATTGCTGTACACTATGCAATAGAGAATTATGTGTACTTCTATGAAATGCATATATTAAGCAGAGAAAATAAGGATCAGAACAGTAGGCATGAAGTATTTCCATTTGATTATGCATATAAATTTTCTGGGATGAAATTTAAGAAATTATTTTTTGTTTTGTTTGGGGTTTTTTGCAGTTTTTGGCCAGGGCCGTTTTGAACCTGCCACCTCTCCTATATGAGGCCAGTGCCCTACTCCTTTGAGCCACAGGTGCTGCCCCTAAATTTAAGAAATTGTTAATTCCCCATGTGTACCATAGGGAATGGGAATGAGGACCTGGGGCCTGAGGTAGAAGGGACATGTAATTTTCATTGTATACTTGTGGTTCCCAAACTGTGCACCAAGGAACCCAAGGCCCTGAAGAAAATTTAAAGTTTCAGGTAACCACAGTGATGTCAGACATCTGTTGGACACTGTGGAAACTATTAGGTCAAGATAGTTCACAATTTAAACATTAGATTATGACAGTCATTTCTTTTTTAAATATTATATATAATTTTATTTATTTATTTATTCATATTTATTAAATCATACCTGTGTACATTGATGAGTTTATGGGGTACAAGGTGCTGATTTTATATACAATTTTGACACAGATAAGTAAGTGAGATAAAGGTTATGTTAATTAGTTTGATATAAACATTCCAAATTGTATGACAGTCATTTCAATGATCTTACATATTTTTAAAATTAGGTTTGGGGAAGTTGCTATGATAAACTAACAAATGACTTTGTTGGATTAACTAAATGACTCCCTTTTTAGGGTCTTCCTCCTGAACTGACTGAAAAGACTCCACTGGCTCAAGTGAAAAGATTCAAGGGAATATTCTTATTACTAAACAAGGAAAAAATTCCTGAAAGCTCCAGATAACACTACTATAAGATTGGGTAAGTACCATCATCAATTTATGTTTTAAAAAATTATGACTTTGTTAGGCATTGTTAGTAGGAGGAGTTGATTTTGAAAGATGCTCCATTTATGGTAATGGAGTGTAACGTATGAGGGACAACATTCAGTTAACATTAACGTGTGTATTTTTATATTAGAAGTTCTTAAGGATGCAAGGCTTCCCTTTGAGCTAGTTCAGCTCAGTCATTCTGATTCTGTCCCTTTGATTGTAAATGTTCTCAACAGACCGACCAGGTTTCCTCATTGTTCTGTCCTTGAGCAGGGGCAGTCCCTTTAAGTACATTGAAGCTAACTTTGGGAGATCATGGCTCATTATGGTCTGACTCCTTCCTCCCGTAAAAATTGGGCAGGGTCCCTGATTCCAGGGACTTGACTAAGGTTACTGATTAAAATTGTGGCACAGCCAGGACTTCAAAGTAGGTTCTATAGTCTAAGGTCATTGCTTTATTCATTCCACATTACTGCCTCCAGTGTCACTGAGGACATGTTGAACTGAAGTTTAATGCTTTGACTAACTTTAGACTTAGAAGCTCCAGTAGACGTGATATTAAAGGTCTAAATCTGAGACTTGTCTAACCCTCAATTTCCTCACTTGCTTGATGGGGATAGTAATAATATCTACATCTCAAGATTTTGTAGAGATTAATTGAGATAATGTGGGTAAAGTACTTAACATGGTGTCTGGCTCAATGTAAATTTTCAGTAAATGTTTATCCGTAGTCTTGGCTAAGAACTTGATCTCTGGAGTGAACCAGGCAAGGTTTTGAGTCTTAGTCCTACTGCTCACTATATGTGTGACTTTGAGCTGGATACTTATCCCTTCTGAACCTCAGTTTTCTCATCTGTCTCACAGGATTGTTGTGAGGATACAATGAGATCATACATGTAAAGTAGTGAGTACAGTGCTTCTCATAAGGCAAATGATCAGCTTTAGATAGTGTGACATAATTATTAATGGTGGGGGGACTAAGGAATTTGATGAGTTCCCTGCCTGGAACAAACTTGACTGTGAAATGCAGAAAGCTGACCATTAGAACTTGGGCTTGCTATCCTCCATGTCTGATTTTTCCTCTTCTGCCCTCCCTGGCCTTTTGTCCAATCCCATTCATAGATCTTTCCCGCATAGTCAATTGTAAGTAGTTAACAGCATAAAGTATTACATCTCTCAGTAGGATTTGTATTTTTTTCCAAGGGTCTGAAATTCTAAACTGGAAGAAGGAAATCCTAGTAGTGCAACTCTTAGCCCTGATTTAGAGCAGGTTTCTCAATCTCTCTCCCTTGACATTTTGGGCAGAATTGTTTTCCTGTGGGATTTTCTTGTGCATTATAGAATATTTAGCAGCATCTCTGGACTCAACTCACTAGGTGCCAGCAGTGAGACAAACCTCTCTTCAGTGAAGATGACCAAAAATCTCTCTCAGTACTGTCAGATATCCTTTGGAGAAAAACATCACCCACAGTTATGATCCATTGGTTTAGAAGGTTATAAAGGGAAGTGTGGTCTTCCAGGATATCCTAGTCACAATAGGATTTGTAAGAGCAGGCCAGGTACTGTAGCTTATTATCTGTAATCCTAGCACTTTGGGAGACCAGGGCAGAAGGATTGCTTAAGCCCAGGAGCTCAAGGTCAGCCTGGGCAGCATAGTGAGAACTTATCTCTACAAAAATAATAAAAAATAGCCAGGTGTGGTGGCACATGCTTGTAGCCCCATCCTCTTGAGAGGCTGAAACAGAAGGACTACATGAGTATGGCACTTTGATCTTCAAGATTGCAGTGAGCTATGATGATGCCACTGCTCTCCAGCCTGGATAACAGAGTGACATCTTGTCTCAACCCTACCCCAGGCGCCCCCCCCAAAGAATAAGTGCAAATACCCTCAGGGATCAGACAGAGATGAAAATGAAAGAATCAGAGTATAAAATAGTAAGTGATGGGGCTTGTGGTAACTGGAGAGTATAAACCCTATTTAAAGGCTTTCAAAATCAACATTTTTAAAAAGCTCTGTGTTTCCAGTTGTGCAGTCAGCAGTGAGGATCTCCAGTCTATACCCACAGCCATGTTGTCCGAAGGCCTGCTGCAGTCTTCAGGCACAGAGAATGGCCACAGCCAAACACAGCAATGGTATCCTCAAGGTGAACCCGAGGCCCCTTGAGATGATTGAGACACACATGTTGCAACACAAGCTACTGGAGTCTGTTCTTCTTCCAGGCAAGGAGCAGTTGGCTGGTCTGGACATACATGTCTGAGTTAAGGATGGTGCTCATGTGGCCCAGATTTATGCTACCCATTTGCCCATCTCCAAAGCCATGGTGGCCTATTACCAGAAATATATGGATGAGGTTACCAAGAAGGAGATCAAAGACATCCTCATCCAGTGTGTACAGCTCCTGCTGGTAGCTAACCCGTCGCTATGAATCCAAAAAGTTTGGAGGCTTTGGTGCCAGAGCTCACTGCCAGAAATGTTAGTGATAAGCCCATCCTGAAGACTGGGGCTCACCTCTATAATAAACAATGGTTGTAAGATTTTAAGATTAAAAAAAAAAAGAAAGGCTCTGTGAGCTGGACAGTGCATATCTGAGGACTGAAACAGGCTGCCGGTTTGCAGCCTCAGATGTAGGCTTTCCCTCAGGATGATTCCACTCTGCATGTGCTTTCCTCATTTGGGCCAGTGATTCCCTTACCCCCATTCCTGTTCATTCCCTCTTCCTTTCTTCTTCAAAATAAGAATGCCCCTAAATAGTCAAGACATGTTATATCATCCTAAAACACAAATGTAATTTTAAATTTCACTACAACTTTCCAAAATATGTGTGTTGCTGGAATAATCAGATTTCAAAGACTATGCAATAAATGAAAAGTGCCCCATATGTTAAGAGGAAAAATAGAACAATAACTTGTAAGAAGGGTAAAGGTGTGTGTGTGTGGGGAAACTGATAAAGGAAGACCAGAAAACCATAGATCAAAATGTTTGCTGGGGTTATCCCTGGTTGCAATTTTTCTTCTGTATTTTTGCTTTCCTATATGTTTGTAAAAGGTTAATGCTATATTGGGAAAAAATATACATTTGAAAGAAGAGCTCTATGCCATCCAGAAATTTTCCAGGTAGGGGAGGGAGGTGTCATGGAATCAAACAAATGTTAAAAATTCAGTGGCTGAGCTAGCCCTCCTGTCCCCTGCATTGTCAGAGGCTGCAGGTCTGATGAATCACAAGAGAACCTGGAGTTCCCCTGCATGTGGTTATTAACATTGATAATAATTGGAACACTAATCTCTGCCCACCACGTTCTGTTCTCCGGTTGCTTTCTGCTACTTTTTAATGACGCGCTTTTGCTTTTTCCCATGTACTTGACATTATACACATTCTGTACTGCTGTACCTTCCCTCGATTTATGCATGTGTCTAGCAGATGGTTGGGCCAGTCCACCTCCGGTGCTTGTTTAGCATAACAGAGAGCTCAACAACTGGGGTCCACTCACACGGTCATGCTCACAAGGTTCAGCTTCCATTTCTGGATCCTGGTGGGGTAAACACAGAGGGCTGTGTTTTTGCCTCCTCCTCTACCTTTATGCAGCGAGGGAGAGGCTTTCCTACTTGCTTTTCAAGAGTTGTTTTGCTCTCCCCTTTTATTCCACTTCTTTCACTGCCCCCCAATCCTTTCCCTTGGTCTTCTCTAGATTTCTAGGAAACTTGCCTTAGTAGTGATGGACACAGGGAATTTTCCACACCAAAAAAAGCCATTTTGAAAATCCAGCATTAGGAGTTCCCACCTCTGCTTTTGGTGGCTGAGTCTTGGTGAAGGTTAGAGGGTCACCCTTCATTCACCCATTCTTCTTCCCTCTCTAAAGATGTGTCACATCAGCCATTCTGCCTCCTCACAATAATGGAAATTTTGAGCACATGAAGATGTGAACAATTAAAGAAATTGGAATTGACCTCAAATAATACACTTCCAGTGTCTTAAAGCCTGTGGAGTGGTTCAAGCCACCTCCTGAGTGCCTGGCCTTCTGCTGCCTCAATTCAGAGCTACTCTTCTCCCCATGCTCTGACCACGGTGATTTCAAACTCCTGCCATTCTAAGGAGTACTTATGGGTCCTTCCTATGGCAAAACAAGCTGCACTTTTTCCCCATCTGATCTGGGTCCTCAGATCTTCTAGGCTTTTATGTATGAAGAAAAAAAAAAAACAAAAAACAACTCATGATAAAGCCGTCTAAGTAGTTGAAGGTTGTTATTGTTCTAGGGTCCTGCAAGCTTTGCCTTAATGACTTGAGATGCTCACAGCTTGAAGTGAGAGAGCTGTAAAGTGCCAGCCTGAAGTTTACTGTAATATGTAATTTCCATGTGGATGGAAAAAATTGATTTCTAATTCATAAAATACATCCCCCCATGCCAGTCATTACGTACTTTCCCAGTTTCAGCTTGAAAGCACTCTGAGCGATGTATCCACAGAAGGCAGAAAAGGGGGGGCTGTTTTCTTCCCACTCCAGGTGAAGAAGGAAAAAAATGGAACTTTGTGGAGAGGAAGCCAAGAAAACAGTTGGGGTGGTGTGATTGGTGGGGGTGGAGCCTGGATAAATGGTGGTCTCCATATATTTTCAGGACGGCTCTTTTCTCTCCAGCGCTAGAGGAAAATCAATATCTTGTTTTCAGATGGGTAAATGGAGTCGTCTCTTTAAAGTGCCCCGGTCAGTTCACCACACGTCGGGCAGCTGCTGCTTTCCAGGCTGCCCCTCGATTCCCAGGCTAGGAGGATTGACAAGGCGATGATAAACTAACGTGCCCCCTCAGCTCTGGGTGTGCGCCATTGTTCCCGCAGCTGAGACCCTCTGCTGCTATTTGCTTTCTCCCACATACATTATTCAACAGCCCAGGAAAAGGCCAAGAACCTCTTTCATTCAGGAATTCTGTATTAAAATAATCAATTTCAAACTGAAGCCGGGAAGGCCAGCTTGCTACAGGGAGAGCCTGTTAATAAGCCACCAGTCTTTTCCATTTGCATTGAACTCATGCTGTATTGTGGTAATATGGGATTATTTTTTTTTTTCAGTTTCCTCCAAGAAACATCACATTGGTTCTCCTGCCCTTTCATAAATAGCATGTAGAAGAGCTTCTTCGTTTGATCCCACCATTAATAGAACACTGGAGGCCATATTTGTGCCTGCTACTCTGCACTGACCAAGTCTGATTTTGAAAGTACTTTAAAAAAGCCATTAACTCTCCATGAAATGTAGCAGGAAGAAAAGTTTTCAAGTGTTTTGTTTTCCATTCATTCGCACTACGTTTCTTGTCTTGCCTCTCCTGCCCCCTGCCTCTCACCATTTCCCCACGTGCATGCATACACACACACAGAGAAGTTGTTCAAGCACTAAGCCAAAAAATTAGAAACCTTACGTGTATAAATAAAATAAGTTTGAAGTGCTTCCCAGCAGCACCATGACATGCTCTCCCATATTTCCTACTGGGTTAAAAAAGGTTAATCAGAAATTTCCTTTTTGTAGCTGCCGTACTGTCAGAATTCTTTCTAGGTCTACATCACCCTGCTTTCTTAACTTTAAAAAATCAATGACCAGAAAGTAATTATTAAAAATTGCCATTTTGTAGTCAATTCAACAAACATTTATTTAACACCAACTATGTGTACAGGAAATCTCCAGGGCAAGTACTCTGAAACAGATCTTTTCATTAGATTGTTATATTTAACAAATAAAAATATAGAACACTAGCTTAAATATGAATTTTAGAGAAATAAAATGTAATTGCTTAGTATAAGTTGTTTGATGCTGCCTTTGGGACATATTTTTACATAAAAATTATACTTTATCTGAAATTCAAGTTTAACTGAGAGTCCCATGTGGAAACATCACTTTTAAAAAGAATTTTTGATGTGACCTTGAGGTTTTTGATGTTGTTACTTATTACTTTTTCATCACCTGTGAAATTTGGGCCAGAGAGACATTGACTCATTGAAAGTTTAGTTAGGTTGGTTTCAACTTAACAACAGTTTTATTTTTCCATGTAGAAAGAAGCATTTTCAACTAAATGACAAAGAGATACCCTTTTTTCTTTATTGTTCAACAGGTGGCATAGTATATTTTTCCAAGTTTTATTATATTATAAGCTATTAAAAGCACTAAACTAAAAGTAATTCTAAGATTTACTTAGAAACATTCCCATCTCACCATCAATTGATTTAATTAAGCTGAAGAAAAAATTACCCGGAACAATTCACTGTGTGTCTTACACTGTGCCGTGGACTGCCAGGCATTTGGGAGACAAGGCGGAGGCAAATGTATGCACGCAAGTACCCTGTGCAACGATGCTTAATGACTAAGAGCTGCGGCTGACTGTGAGTGTGTCCTAGCCGAGGACAGACACACAAGAGCTGACCCTTGCATACAGCAGTAGAAGTCCATCCCAGAGGATGAAGGCTTCACTCACCTAGATTCCACATAGTAAGGAAAGGTAGAACTGACATGGCTCAGAGTATTACCTGAAAGGATCATATCCAATCACCTCTTTATTGAAGGCAACCTGGGTGCTGATATATCTAAGACACAGTGACTGCATTCCTGGAGCTCATAGTTTAGTGACAAAACGCACACATAGTGCTTATAAGACAGAAAGGGTGTCAAAAGTACAATTGAAGCTCCCCTTTATTACAGGTTTCCTACGTGCCAGGCACTGTGTGCTTTTCGGACTTTGCTTCCTTTATCCTCACCACATCCTTTTGAAGATTTCTTTTTCTCAGACGATCCCAAGCAAGGCATATAGATTTGCTCACAGGTGCAAAAGGTGGAAATCTAGATTCAAACCCAGGTTTAAAACCTGGGTGTTAAGCCATCATGTTCTTCTTTGGGTGCTCCAAAAAGTGAGAGAATTCCTCTGATAATGTGGCCTTTCAGCAAGGCCTATAAATCCAAATGCAGCAGGGATGCGATTCTCTTTTCTGTTCCACTAATCTATTTATCTGGTCCAGTGCTAATAATATATATTGATTTGATTAGGTGATGGTGGCTTTATAATATGTTCAGAGATATAGTACTACCAAATGGTATTTTAAATTATCAGAGGAAAAGATGGGCATCTGACATTCTTCGGGAGTAAAGAAACATTGCATGAACACTATCTTTCATCACATACTAAAATAAATTCTAGATGAAGACTCACACATAAATAAAATAAAAATCTTGCATAAAAATCCTGAAATACATGTACAAGATGGTGGACAACACTGGATACTCAGAAGCTATAAAAGAGGGGCCTGCTAGATAGTATATAAATGTAAAACTTCTGTATGGCAAAAGAAACCATAAACAAAGGCCATAGGCAAATAATAGTTTGAGAAAATTATTTGTAATGTAAAGTGAAGACAGAAGGCATATCTATGATATACAAAGAGCTCTTGTAAATTCAGTAGGAGTAGACAACCGACCAAGAAAGGAGGTGAAGAGCCACATTGACTGAATAGTAATCCGATAGGTGAAGCAAATTTGTGAAAAAGCTCTCCAATTCACTAATAGTCCAAGAGGGTCCAATTGAAGCAATAATGTAATATCTGTCACCTTACAGCCATCATACAGGCAAAATGTCTATTATTTTAAATTTCAGAATCTCATGGTGGTACACACATTTTAATTATATAGTTTGCTGTTGTACACTTTAAGTCGAATATAAAAGTGTGCCCATCCCCCAGAAAGCGTGCACTGTACCTATTAGGTGTAAATCTGCCTGTCTCTTCCTCTGCCCCCCAAATGTTTAAAAGTGCTACTTGTATCTTCCTAAAGAGAAAGATCCTGCAGCTTGTTTTACCTCACAAATTCCATTTCTGAAAACATGTTCCACAAAGAGGTGGCCAACATGTAGAGAATATTTTATAAAATTTTGTAATGAATATCTTGTGAATAAAGGTACATTTAGCTACTATTTCCCATTTCCCCATCTATGGTGCCTTTAGGTCTGACTTCTGGAATACCCAAAAAGAATGAATTAGAGCTTTACCAGGTGATTTCAAAGGATTGCTATGAAGAATTGTTAAGCATGAAAATAAAATGCAAAAAAGAATGTTAAATATTCCATTTTTATCAAATTCATATTTTAAAGGGTACGTGTAATTTGTATATAACTATTTGGCCATTAAGAAAAACATGAAAGGCTCCCCATCAAGCTGTTAACACAGGTTGGAATGGTAGAGTGGAGAGGGATGTGGGGAGTAAGTATGTGGGTAGAGGAAAGAGAGGTGTGAGCCAAGTAAAAGGGGGAAAACACAGAGACTGCACTGAGGAAAAATCTTATGCACGTGTCTATTTTTGTTCTTTAAGAAGTCTAGGCATTTTTCTTGCAAGTTTTTTCCTGTGCAGCCCCAGTCTATCGCTGGTGTCTGCAGCTATTAGCAAGTATTCAAGGCAAGTTCACGTTGCCGAGCAGGAAAATTCCAATGGCTGTGAAGTGGAACCTTCGGTAAAGCGTTGCAACCATAGCTTTGCCTAAGACTGTGAAAATTCAGAGTGCATCACTCTTAAATAGTTGCTTTTCAAAGCTGAAGTAGCTGGCAAGAATTACTAACTACAATGGGAAGCTTCCCGATGGAACATGTTGCAATAGAACCCATCTGTGAATCACATGATGAATTATGGAATTGATTTGAGGGTTGATCCTCTCTGTTTGCCTCTGTGCCAATATCACTCTGATCCGTGGCATTCTGTTTCCTCAGACCTCTTCTGGCTAACAACATTCCATCTCAGCAATAGGCTTTTGGAAACCAAGTAAACTCTTTAAAATATATACCCTAGAAAAGTTCTAATACGTTTGTGCTGCCAACATGTTGCTTGAAGTGGGTGATGGGAAACTTTCCATTCATAGTCTCTACCACTATGGAGGAGGTTCCTCCCCAACAGAGAATCAGTTCAACACAAAGATGCAGGATGCAGCCTTCTCCATCTCTCTGGGGAAAAAATGCCAAGAGCTTAAGCTGAGGCTCTGGTTGATGGGTGTGGAAATGACAGTCTGATTCTTAGGCCGTGTGACACATGTTTTGAAGAGGAACTTAGATGGTACCACTTATGGAAATAGACAAATCTAGAAGAAGAGCAGAGGAAAGGTCAGAGACATTTGACAGTCCATCAGGTAGTGAGGTTGAGCAAAGACTTGCAAATATGAGACGGGAATTTAGGAGAGAGGAAAGGTCTGCAAGAGGCGAACATAGAAGCTTGAAGTACTCAGTCTAGAGAAAGAAAAGAACCATAAATATTACTTTTCATTTAGGAATGGGTAGAAGAGGGAGAGCTGGAAAAAGAGAAAGGTGTTGCGAGAGGTGAGAGAGGGAAGCAGGAGGTAAAAAGGGGCAATGTCTGTCCCCCAAACCATGGTTTCATGAAAGCTTGGCAAATGTTGTCGAGAGGGTAGAGATGTTAAGCACTGGTAGGAAGCACTTGGAGTAGGCAGTGAGCTGATCTTTAGGAGAGCTTATCAGTAATGGATTCGAGAGCCAGATCCTGAATGTTTAAGGAGCAGTTAGTAAAAAGACAGAGGAAGTAAAGAGACTACACTGAAAAGGTGTTCATGGTGAAGGTGTGGGTGGCAGGAGAGTAGGGTTAAGTGCAAGTAATTTGGAGCCTGTAGAACTGTGACCTTGTGTTAGTGCAGAAAGAAAAGAGTCCATGAGAGACGAGAAACAGTGATTTAAAAATTAATTGGGCAGCATTAAAAAAAATGGACACTTTAAGTCTTTTATGTTTTCATGGATGGAGCTGGAAAATATTCTTCTTAGTAAAGTATCTCAGGAATGGAAAAAAAAAATCCAATGTACTCAGTACTACTGTGAAACCAATTTATAATTGCTCACACTTGCATATGAAGAATGAAACACAACTATAGCCCAGGATGAAGAAGGGAAGGGGAGGGAGAAGGGAGAGGAGATGGGTGGGTCGATAGAGGGAGGGTTAGTAGGGGGACCACACCTATGGAGCACATTGTAAATATAAGTTGGATCTATCAGGTGTAGAACACAAATGTCTTAATGCTGTAATTGGGTAAATGAGGAGAAAGCTATGTTGATTAGTAGGATGTGAGCACTCCAATTTGTACAAATAATCAACACATTGAATCCCATAATGGCATAAATGTATTTATGATCTATGTACGAATGACCTAATAAAAAAATTAAAATAAAATAAAATAAATTAATTGGGCAATGCTAGTTGGCTAGGACAGGGGAAGGAATACAGTTTTCTTTAAGACTTAAAGGAAGGAGAGAAAGAGGGAGATAGATAGGTGGGTAAGTGGATAAACGGATGGACAGATGCAAAGAAAAACATTTAAATAAAGTTTGTGTTTTTTAAATTACAAATGTAATATATACCTGTAGTAGAGAAATTGGAGAATACAGAAAGTTTAAAACAAGATGAAAGTCACCTGCAGGCCCATCACCCAGGGATAACATTGGACTCTTTCCACCCACTTTTTTTTTTAAATTCATATTTATTTATTTTATTTTATTTTATTTTATTTTATTTATTTATTTATTTATTTATCTTTGTTAAATCATAGCTGTGTACATTAATGTGATCATGGGGCACCATACTCTAGTTTCATAGACCGTTTGACACATTTTCATCACTCTGGTTAGCATAGCCTTCCTGGCATTTTCTTAGTTATTGTGCTAAGGCATTTACATTCCACATTTACTAAGTTTCACATGTACCCTTGTAAGATGCAACGCACTTTTTTCTGTGCATGTATTTACTTTTATCCCCAAAGAATTGGCATTATAGTGCATGATTTTGAATTATTCCTTTTGATTTTTTGCTTAATATATTTGGGTATTCCCCTATGTACATATATCTTAAATAGATCACCCTTATGGCTACAAGGCTGTGGCACATTTTAACTATTTCTCTCTCAGTGAGCATTTCTGTTGCAGCCATTTGTCAATCTTGTAAGTAACACTAATATTCTTAGGCAGATTGCTTTCCAAAAAATGTGTATCAATATATACTCCCAGCAGCAGCATTAAGGGTCATGGTTTTTTCATCCTGCTGTCAGCAAATGTGATGCTATTATAAAACGAATAAGCAAACAAAAACATCTAATTTACTTTTAAAAGTGTTTACTTTTAAAATTTATATTTGTATTGTTACATATAGAATTTATCATTTTAAATATCTTGATTAGATTTGTATGTCTAATTTGTGTAGTATCTAGTTATGGCATTTTCCATTTGTTTTCTACTGGGCAGTAAGTCTTTCCTACTGTTTTCTATGATCTCTCCACATAATCAGAATACCTATGGTTGACTGTATAGTATTTTTCCCTTTCTGGGTTTCCCTATTGCTTTTATGTTATAAAAATCTTCTAGCCCCAAGGTATTTTATTTATTTATTTATTTTTTATTAAATCATAGCTGTGTACATTAATGCATTTATGGGGTACAATGTGCTGGTTTTATATACAATTTAAAATACTTACAACAAACTGTTTAACATAGCCTTCACTGCACTTTCTTATTGTGTTAAGACATTTATACTCTAGACTTAATAGATTAATCACTTATTTTTATCTATCCAGTTATGGTTTTATTTTCCCCATTAACTCTTTAAACCACTTGAAATTTATTTTGGTGTTAAATATGAAAAAGGAATCCAACTCCATAGTCAACCAATTCACTCAACACTATTCGTGTATTTCATTTTCTCTCTGATTTAAGATACAACTTACTTTTCTACTGAAAAAAAATTAAAGATATGATAAGTCTTTTTCTGAAATGTATGCTCCATACCACTGATCTTTCTCTTAATTCTAGTTCCGGCACTACATTTCTTAAATTACGGTAGCTTAAATTTTGTTTTAATATAAGAAGATAATTCTTTCTTTAGCTTGTTGCTTTCTAAGTGAATTAAGACTAGTTCAAGTTTTACTTACACAAATTCTTCCAGAACTTATTATAGGGAAAACAAACATCTTTTTGCCCCAATGTATGAGACAACATACAGTAAAGTGCTTAGCTTTGGGAGTCTGCTTGGATTCTAAATCTGGCTTTGCACTTCCTAGCTGTGTGACTTTTAGAAAGTTACTTGACCTTTCTGTGCCCCAGTTTCTCCATCTGTAAAATAAGATACTAGCTGTTCCTACTGCGTGGAAGTTGCAGATTGATTAAGTAAATGAACACATATAAAGAGGAACTTAGACTAGCATATGATACATACTAAGCATTTAGTAAAAGTTAAGTATGGTGTGTCTCTCTTTCCATTTATAAAGTGTGTTGGTTTCAATATTCATGAATTTCAGTTATGATGATTTATTTAAATAACAGCAGTTCCCCAACAATATGGCTTGAATTTTAGTTGCCATATTATATTAACTGTGAGTAATTACGTGAAGTACAAACTTTGGTGCTTTCTCTTTGGTCCACAAATTTACTATGTGAATAACAGAAGTGCATTATCATCAGTGACCAATGGCATCATTTCTTTCAGTCTGTTGGTGATAGGTCACTGCACAAATTGTATAGTTATGTTCCCTCTTTGTCTCTTAGTGATAACCCTCTGTGACATCTTTAAAAAATGGATAATCAAAAGAGGGAATTAGACAACAGAGATGAAAGTGCAGCCAGGAAACAAAAAGTGATAATTCTAGAAGTGAAATTAGAATAAAACATAAATGAAGAAGAAATATTTAACTGTGAGAATGTTAACACTTCCTCCATTGGTGGAAATGCAGCTGGAGGAAGTTATTGGGGGTAAAAGTAACAACATAAATGTGGAAAGTTGTGATGAAAAGGATGAAGATGTCCCAGAGACAGTGACGTCAGTAAAAAACTACACTTTGAAAGAAATTCTGGTGACATTTCATGAGATTGAAAGTGCAAAGGTCAATATATTGATACCAAACTTGAAAAAGGAGTATGACAATTTGTTAGGACATAAAATATATGCTGGCAAGTATTTTACAAAGTAACAGAACACTATAATTCTCACTATTCTAATGTTTACATTGCAATGTGTGAAATATTAATTTTACTATTTTTTCATTTTCCTATACATTTATAATGGAGTGGACAGTAAGAAAAGTTTTAATGCTTTTAAAAAAATTTCTAAAAGTCACTGAACAATCCTAAATTCCCCCATTGATTATTAAGATTGCTTTGCATGGTTTACGTTTGCAACTACCTTGCTTGTACTGTTGTTTCCCTCACACAGCCTATCCCATACATACTTCTTTTTAAGAGTATTCTTAGTTGTTTAGTATTTATTGTTGCTGTCGGAAATGGGATTCATTTTAATTTTTTTTAACAGGATATTACTGATATATAAATATATATATATATGTATTTACATATACTATATATATATATATATACAAAGTTCTTGCTTTTTGTGTACTTACTTAGTGTCTGAATATTCTGTCAGGCTCTTACTATTTCTAACAGGTTCCTGGTTGATTTGGTGCCCATCCACTGGGAATCATGGCTTGAGATTTTATATGGAACAAATACGTGAGCAAAAGCACTGCCTCAGAAAGAGGGTTACTTGTCTCTGATGTCATAGCTCAGCAGGCTTATTTGAAAAGCAATCTTGATGGTGTGGCAGATGCTTCTAGTTGAAATCTTCAATTAGTCACTTACTAGCTGTGTAATCTAAATTTGTGTGAACTACAACATACTGATCCTGTTTTCTGATTGAAGAATTAAAATAATAACATATGCAACATGGGATTATTAGAAGGGTTAGGTGAAATATTGCATGTAATGCACCTCCCTGAGAGTGCAAAGGAAAAGCTTGATAAATATTAAGGATTATTTTATTATTTAAAAAAATTACTTAGGAGCACTTTTCTCCTTCCTGATCCAGCTGTACCACTTGGGAACCCACCCATGCTTTGCTTAAGGACAGTTCTACCATAGCCATAGCAAATAATTGGAGGTCTTGCTGATTTTCAACTTGAACTGCATCTCTTTATCTTTCTGCATTTTCTCATGATTTTATTTTATTTTTTAAAATTAATTTTAATTAAAATCATAACTGTATACATTTATGAGGTACAATGTGATGATATACAATGTGGAATACTTAAATCAAACTAATTAACATAATTATCACCTCACTTATTTTTTGTGGTGAGACATATAAAATTTACTCTTAGTTACTTTGAAATATACCCTTGCATTGTGCACATTAGGTGAGATCCCACAAATGCCCTCCCTCCTCCCACCAATTACCCTTCTCCCTTCCCCTTCCCCTTTGCACCCATCCCCCTTGCTAGATTATAGTTATATTTTATTGTTCTTACAAGTGTGTAAGCGTTTATATATTGGTTTCATAATAATATGGAGTACACTGGATACTCTTTTCCACATTGTTGAGAATACTGTACTAAGAAGAATGTGTTCCAACTCCATCCAGGTAAGCATAAAAGATGTAAACTCTCTATCTTTTTATGGCTGAATATTATTCTATGGTATATATATATATATCACCATTTGTCATAGATCTGTAGAATAGAATAGAGAATCTAGAGATGAACCCAGCCACATCTTGTCACTTGGTCTTTGATAAGCCTAACAAAAGCATGCACTGTGGAAAAGAGTCCCTATTTAACAAATGTGCTGGGAGAACTGATTAGCTACTTACAGAAGATTGAAACTGGACCCACACCTCTCACCATTAACAAAAATTGATTCTTGCTGGATAAAACATTTAAATTTAAGGCATGAAACTATAAAAAAAAAACTAGAAGACAGTGCAGGTAAAATGCTTAAAGATCTTGGCCTGGGAAAATATTTTATGAGGAAGACCCCCCCAGCATTTACAGCAACACCAAAAATAAATAACTGAGATATGATCAAGCTAAAAAGCTTCTGCACAGCTAAGGATGCTACAACCAAAACAAACAGAAAGCCTTTGGAATGGGAGAAGATTTTTGCAGGTTATGATTCTGACAAAGTTCTGATAACTAGAATCTACAGAGAACTCAAATTAATAAGAAAAGAGCAAACAACCCCATTTCTACGTGGGCAAGAGACTTGAACAGAAACTTTTCTGAAGAAGACAGATGAATAGCCAACAAACACACGAAAAAATGCTCATCATCCCTAATCATCAGAGAAATGCAAAGCAAACCACTCTGAGATACCACCTAACTCCAGTAAGATTAGCCCACATCATGAAGTCCCAAAACTACAGATGCTGGTGTGGATGCGAAAGGAAGGGAACACTTCCCACTGCTGCTGGGATTGCAAGCTAATGCAACCTTTATGGACAAAAGTATGGAGAATCTTCAAAGAACTAAAAGTTGACATTCCATTCGATCCCTCAATTCCACTACTAGGTATCTATTCAGAAGAACAAAAATCATTTTACCACAAAAACATTTGTACCAGAATTTTTATTACAGCCCAATTCATAATTGCCAAGTTGTGGAAGCAACCCAAACGTTTACCCATCAATCTATTTTCTTATAATTTTAAATGAGGAAAATGACTTCCACTTTAACTCAAAAGTCAATAAGAAAAAAATTCTGAGCTGAAAAGAAGGGTTTGGCACAGATATATTGTCCTCTCTAGCTCCTCCCACATTTATTTGGTTGACAAGCCCCATCTTCAATTACTCTTGTATTCACCATTCACTGTTCCTTTTCATTCCCATTGCCGTGCATCTGGACCTCAGCTTGCACTTGAACCTCTGTATTAGCTTCTAAACAGATCTTTTCTCTCCCTGCCATTACCCAGACTTTCACTGGGAGTTCCTTCTAAGCCACACACACACACAAAATCATATCATTTCTTTCTTAAAAAAAAAAACACCAACATTTGAGTCTTCATTGCTTATAGAATCCTAATCAAACTCTAAAAGTGGTAATTGAAGACTTTCTATCCTCTGTTCCCAAGCAACCCTTCCAGCCCCATTTCTAATTGCTGTCAATACTCAATTTTCCCCATTTCCCCAACATGTCTCCAGCAGCAGCTTCACCCCTGAACACACCCATTTACCCCCAGTCCCTACATGTGTTCTGTGCTTTCCTGCCTCCAGGTGTACTCATGTTCCTCCAGTGTAAAATCCTCTTCTCATCCCACATCCTTCTTTTAAATACTGCTCATCTTCACATGCCGTGGACTTCATGAGGCCCTTTCTGATTTTTCTTCTCTCTCTCTCCCTTAGAAATCAGAATGAATCATTTCTTCTTCCACGTTCCTAAAGTACTTGCTTGTTATGTGTTTGCTTACAATGATTTCATCTTTTTTCTTGAAAGTAGACTAGATCTCTGTAAACTGACATTTTCTCAAGCAGAAGAACCAGTTCTTTGCATCTGGGTAAACACTGGAGCACTTTCATATCTTATTATGTTTGTCTGCTTGTCTTACACCCATCTTCCCACTAGAGCTTTGGAACAAGGGTGAAAACTGTGTCTTGTTCAACACAGTATCCCAAGTGCCTGTTGCAGGGTCTGGCACATAGTAGGTTCAATAAAAGCTTGTGGAATCAATAATAGCCTACCTATTTTCTTGACCTCTTTGACCCTGTGATTTTGGCCTCCTGCCTACTTCAGCAGCCACTGCTACCACTTGCAATTGCCTGCTTCACCTCTTAGACCTTGAACTCTGAACTGCCTTCTAGCAACCAAAACTTTCCATTTTGGGGAGGACTGGTTCAGTTCCATTGCTGTGACTGATGCCCCCCTGACCTCTCATTCTTCCAGCAGTCCCTTTCAGACTTCCCTCACCTCCCTCCCCAGTCCAACATTCTGCTCTGTTCTTTCTAGAGCCTTGGCTAGGGTGAGGTTACTGGGGCACAGAAATTTAGAGGGTACCACATTTTTCTCCCACCACCTCACTGGTCTCAGTTGGAAGCCTCACCCTGGCCCCAGGCCAGCTCCTTTGGCAGTAAATAGCAGAGATGGATGGAGCGAGAGGCCCGAGGTCAAGGGCTGGGAGAGCACCAGCTAGGAGACCTTTTGTGCACGGGGCCGCCCCTCCCCCGGCCAAGAGCAGCTTCCATTGAAGAGGAGGCGGGTTTCACGCTGCTTGCCTGGGGCGCCAAAACTATTAGTTAGGGCTCTGGTTCTGTTCCTGCTTCCCTCACCCCTGACATTGTGCCAATCTCCACACTGTTTTCCCTGCTTCGGATCTACAGCAAGGTCTGTTGCTGGGCTTCCTGGGATCGCCACCAGTCACTGCAGCCTTTCCTTCTTAGACACTTGATGGCTGCTCAACCATCTTTGTAACTGAATATTTGTACTGGGAGATATTTGTTTTGAAATATGAAGGGCGGGGAGAGAAAGAGAGAAAGAGAAAGAGAATGGGGAGAAGAGAGGGAGAGACAGAGAGCATGAGAAAGAAACACCTAGGCTGAGTTGCAGAAGACTGGCAGAAGAAGCAACAAGTCCCTTCACCTCTCTGAGCCTTCTTTGCCTCACCTGTAAAATGGAAATGATAATACTATCTCCCTTATTGCAGCATTAGTCTAGGGAATAAAGTGCATAGTAGAGTTCCTGACACATGTCATAAGCATGCAATCCAGTAAGTTCCCTTCCTTGGTTTTGAATAATCCGCTTTTAGTCTACATTTTCCAAGGCTATGGTTAAGAATTGGATACAAAAACTAGTGAATATACCTGTTAGAGTACATTTGGTAAATGTTAGTTATGACCAGCTCCAGAGGCCAGGCAGCAGCTCTTCTTGCCCCAATACCTGCACCCCTTTACCACAAACCCATTAGGAGCTGAAACCCTCCTAAGAAAATTTTCCTTTCAGGATTTAGAAACTCAAAACTTTTTGTGCTGGTGCCAAAAATGTGCATTGCAGTCAACTTTGTCATAAGGAGGTCAGCCTTGGGCTTCTAACTCTGCCACTAAGTGTTGGTCTCCTCCCAGGGCACTGCGAGTTTTTGTTTTTTTTTTTTTTTTTTTTTTTTTAAATTAAATCATAGCTGTGTACATTAATACAATTATGGGGTACAATGTGCTGGTTTTATATACAATTTGAAATATTTTCATCAAACTTGTTAACATAGCCTTCACTGCATTTTCTTAGTTATTGTGTTAAGACATTTATATTCTACACCTAGTAAATTTCATATGTACACTTGTAAGATGCACCATAGTTGTAGTCCCACAGATTACCCTCCCTCCACCCATCCTCTCCCTCACATCCCCTCCCCCTCCTCTTTCCCCTTCATCTTGGGCTGTAGTTGGGTTATAGCTTTCATATGGAAGTGTGGGTGCTTATATATTGGTTTCATAGTAGGGCTAAGTACAATGGATACTTTTTCTTCCATTTTTTTTTTTATTAAATCATAGCTGTGTACATTAATGCAATCATGAGGTACTGGTTTTATACATAATTTGAACTGTTTTCATCAAACTGGTTAACATAGCCTTCATGGCATTTTCTTAGTTATTGTGTTAATACATTTATATTCTACACCTAGTAAATTTCACATTTACCCTTGTAAGGTGCACCGTAGTTGTGGTCCCACCGATTACCCTCCCTCCACCCATCCTTCCCCTCACATCCCCTCCCCCTCCTCTTTCCCCTTCATCTTGGGCTGTAATTGGGTTATAGCTTTCATATGGAAGTGTGGGTGCTTATATATTGGTTTCATAGTAGGGCTGAGTACATTGGCTACTTTTTCTTCCATTCTTTTTCTTTGTTTTTTGCAGTTTTTGGCTGGGGCCAGGTTTGAACCTGCCACCTCTGGTATATGGGGATAGCACCCTACTCCTTTGAGCTACAGGCACTGCCCCTCGTCTTCAATTCTTGAGATACTTTGCTAAGAAGGATACGTTCCAGCTCCATCCATATAAAAATGAAAGAGGTAAAGTGTCCATCTTTTTTAAGGCTGCATAATATTCCATGGTGTACATATACCACAATTTTATTAATCCATTTGTGGGTCGATGGGCACTTGGGCTTCTTCCATTAACAATTCTGAATTGGGCTGCAATAAACATTCTGGTGCAAATATCTTTGTTATAAAGTGTTTTTTGGTCTTCTGGATATATACCTAGCAGAGAAATTGCAGGATGGAATGGTAGGTCTATTTTTAGATCCCTAAGTTATCTTCAAACTTCTTTCCAAAAAGAACGTATTAGTTTGGATTCCCACCAGCAATGCAGAAGTGTTTCCTTTTCTCCACATCCACACCAACATCTATGATTTTGGGACTTCGTGATGTGGGCTACTCTTACTGGAGTTAGATGATATCTCAAAGTGGTTTTGATTTGCATTACTCTGATGATAAGTATGATGAGCATTTTTTCATGTGTCTGTAGGCCATGTGCCTGTCTTCTTCAGAGAAGTTTCTCTTCAAGTCCCTTGCCCACACTGAGATGGGATCACTTGTTCTTTTCTTGCTAATACGTTTGAGTTCTCTGTGGATTCTGGTTATTAAACCTTTGTCAGAGACATAACCTGCAAATATCTTCTCCCATTCTGAGGGCTGTCTGATTGTTTTATGTACTGTGTTCTTGCCTGTGCAGATGCTTTTTTTAGTTTGACCAGACCCCAGTAATGTATTTTTGGTGTTGCTTCAATTGCGCACGGGGGGTCCTCCTCATAAAATATTCTCCTAGGTCGATTTCTTCAAGTGTTTTCCCTGCACTTTCTTCTAGTATTTTTATAGTTTCTTGTCTTAAGTTTAAATCTCTTATCCAGTGGGAATCTATTTTTGTTAATGGAGAAAGGTGTGGGTCCAGTTTCAGTCTTCTGCAGGTCACCAGCCAGTTCAACCAGCACCATTTGTTAAATAGAGAGTCTTTTCCCCACTGAATGCTCTTGATTGGCTTATCAAAGATCAAGATGTTAAGTAGCTGGGTTCATCTCTTGGTTCTCTATTCTGTTCCATACATCTACCTTTCTGTTTTTGTGCCATTACCATGCTGTTTTGATCACTATCGATTTATAGTATAGTCTGAGGTCTGGTAGTGTGATTCCTCCTGATTTGTTTTTATTTCTGAGTAATGTCTTGGCTAATTGAGGGTTGTTTTTTTTTGTTTTTTTGTTTCCATATAAAACGAGGTATTATTTTGTGCGGTCTGTCACGTATGACAGTGGTACACTCATAGGGATTTAATAAGAATTGCATTAAAATTGTATATTGCTTTGGGTAGTATGGATATTTTAACAATGTTGATTCTTCCCATACTGAGCACAGTATGTTTTTCCATTTGTTGGCATCTTCAGCTATTTCTTTTCTCAGAGTTTCATAGTTCTCTTTATAGAGATCTTTCATGTCCTTTGTTAGGTAAACTCCCAAATATTTCACCTTCTTTGGCACTACTGTAAAAGAAATAGAGTCTTTGACTTTTTTTTTTTTTTTTTAGCTTGACTATTGTTTGTATATATAGAGGCTACATATTTGTGAGTATTGATTTTATAACCTGAGATGCTGCTGTATTCCTTTATCACTTTTAAGAGTTTTGTAGTTGAATCCCTGGCGTTTTCTAGATGTATAATCATATCATCTGCCAATAGTTAAAGTTTGATCTCCTCTGTTCCTATTTGGATACTCTTGATCGCCTTTTCTTGCCTTGTAACCTGAGATGTGATCAATTTTGGAGGATGTTCCATGGGCTGATGAGAAGAATGTGTATTCAATTTTGTCAGGATGAAATCTTCTGTAGATGTCTATTAAATTCAATTGTTGAATGGTGAAGTTTAAATCCAGAATTTCTTTGGTTAGTTTCTTATTGGAGGAGCTATCCAACACTACCAAAGAGGTGTTAAAGTTTATGATTATTATGGTGCTGGAAGATATCAAGTTGTTCATGTCTGTTAGTGTCTTGGTTATAAATAGAGGAGCATTTTAGTTGGGTGCATAAATGTTAATAATTGATATCTCATCATGCTGAGTGTTTCCCTTAACAAATATGAAGTGACCATCCTTGTCTTTCCTTAATTTTGCTGTTTTCAAGCCTAATTTATCTGTAAATAAAATTGCAATCCCTGCTTTTTTCTGTTTTCCATTTACCTGGATTATAGATGTCCATCCCTTCACACTGAGTCTATATTTATCCTTTAAGATAAGATGACATTCTTGTATGCAGCAGATATCTGGCCCGAGTTTTTGTATCCAGTCAGTCAACCTGTGCCTCTTTAGCGAACAATTTAAGCCATTCACATTAATTGAGAGTATTGGTAAGCCTGGTGGTATTTTGGGTGTCAAGTTTTTCAAAAGAGTAGAGGGCACTGGGGGTTTTAAGTGCATTTGAAATAAAAGCCAGTTCTTTCTTCATACCAGGGATATTCTCCTCCACAGTTTTAAATTGCAACCAAATTTAAGGTTAGAATTGCAGAAAGTGAGGCTCCTGTAAAGTTCTTTACTTACTTTTGCACAAATGTATTTCCTTTTCCAAAGCCATTCTATGTGCATGTTCATTATATGTGTTTGCAACTGACTTAGTCTTTAGAAAACCCATAGTCACAGGAAATGTATGTCCTGGAAGTTACTCAGGCATTACAATGGCATATATCCTGCACACATAGCCAGGCCTCTATGAAAAGTTGACCAGTGACTCATCACTCCACATAAACTAAATCAGATGAGGTCTCCATTTGTCTCACTTAGAAACATGTGATCATGTTAAAATTCCATTTTTTAATAAATGAGTGACATTTAAAATTAGCTCATAACATTTTCTGAGGAAAATATTTTAATTTCTATGAGGTCCAATATAATATTTTTTTCTATTATGGCTTGTGTTTGTGCTGTCAAGACTAAAGTCCCTGGTCCTAAAGATTTTTCTGTGTTTTATTGTTTATAAATGTCTTACATTTTATATGAGGGCCTGTGATCTATTTTGAGTTAATTTTATAGTAGGTATGAGACTTAGGTAGACATTCATTTGTTTTCCCATGGATGCCCGATTGCTTCAGCATTACTTGTTGAAAGAATCTACTTCCTCCATTGAATTGCTTTTGCGCCTTTACCAACCATTAGTTGGGGACATTTGTATGGATATGTTTCCTGAGTTGTCTATTCTATTGCACTGATCTATTGATCTGTATCTATTGCTTGGTGAAAACCACACTGTAATGATTATCATGTTTATGCAGTAACACTTAACTTTAGGTAGAGACACTCTTCCCACATAACCCATGTTTCAAGATTGTTTTAGCTACTCTAGAGCTTATGTCTTTCCACATAAATTTTAGAATAAGCTTGTCATCTATCTCTACCAAAATCTTTAATGATATTTTGCATTAAACCTATAGATAATCCCAAGACCAGAGATGTTGGCATGGATATGGAGAAAAGGGAACACTTCTACACTGCTAGTGGGAACGCAAATTAATACACCCACACTTTCATACGAAAGATATAACACAATTATAG
>CAUYPK010068680.1:0-28100 GCA_963574355.1 Loris lydekkerianus
GGCTACAATGTGCTGGTTTTATATACAATTTGAAATATTTTCATCAAACTGGGTAACATAGATTTCACGGCATTTTCTTAGTTAATGTGTTAAGACATTTATATTCTACACCTAGTAAATTTCACATGTACCCTTGTAAGAAGCACTATGTTTTTGAGGAATATGCATTGCCAAAAGAAACTACAAGTGTGAATGTAAAAAAGTTTTGATTGTGAAAACCTTTGAGCCTCCCAAGTTTCCAGAGCTAAGGGCCATAGAAAATACAGACCAGGAAAATCCTTCCAGGAATCAGGTCTAAGGTTTAGGAAGAATTTATTCCCCAAGAGAACAGAGTCCTTTGGAAGATCCATCAATTGGTAATCCACCCTTGCCATCGACCAATGACTCTGAGCTTCCCATTCTTTCTTATCCTGAAGGGGAGTCTTTATTTAGATAGTATGTCCTGCTCATCCCTATGAAGGGATAGAAGGTAGGATGGCTGAAACTTGTCTTTTCTATATTGACAGACCGGATGGCAAGGAAAACATATCACCAAGACATCTGGGACTTGGAGATGTTACAGAAACTAGATGGCACTTTGTGTTTCTCCCTTTAGGAGGCAAATGAGTAGAATTTGGGAGAACAGGTGAATAAAGAAGATTTTTAGGAAGTTTGCTCGACACTGTATTGAATTACATTCATTTCTTATTTTTCTCTTCTTTAAGTATCTTCAGAAAACACTTGTAATATTTTTCAAGACTTACAGAAATGTATTTTTCTTTTTCTGTGCAGAGATAGGCTTTAATGTTGGAGCAAAAGATTAAGATATGCCCGGATTACACACATAGCACATTTGTTTGACTAAGCACAGAGTGGCAATGAAAGCACTAGTAAAGTAGTCTTTTAAAATGACCATTATGATTTTATTTTTAACAAATAGGGTTTGACTCTAAGTTCTGACACTAATTCATTTATTTTCCCCACTTTCTGCTTCCATAAAGGAATCCAGTTTACTCAGTATGTACATAGGTTACTCTTGTTTATTTTTAACTGTGGGGTGTTTATGTCATGAACTGCAAGGCTAAAGAAAGCTACAGTGTTCTCATCAGAAAAAAATGTGTGCTCTTCTTCTTACCCTATGGGGATGGTGTGAGCCACAGTTGCACTGGCTTCATCACGCCTGCATCTGGAGGTCCCATCAGTCTTTTGCAGAATGCATCCCATTAGGCACAAGCACAAAAAGGACTCCTGCTAAGTAGAAAGAGGGATAGAAAATGCAGTTCTGGTCTCTGACAGTGATTGAACATAGACTGTGCCTGGATTTGAGACTTATACAGGAAGGCTTCAGAATGAGCCATCCATGCTTCCTTCAGCACAAAACTGCCATGTTCTTTTCATCACATAATTTATCCACAGCTAAAGGTTTATATTCCCTAGAAGAGGTCTAATGCAACAGGAGAGGTGCACTCCAAGTACACAGTTCTGAGATAGAGAACTGGGCTGTGAATATCCCCGCCTAGGTAGTGGAGTTTTCTGAAAGTGGAAAATATTGTCTGCACATTTAAACCTCTCCTCCTCCATTTAATTCCTCAACTACCTATCTCATTTCTTCTCCTCCCTAAAAGAGTACATTTCAACCCTCGTCCACTCTAAATAAATAGATCCATCCTGGAATCACATGATTGCAGAATGCTGACATAGAAAAGCCTGATGAGAAATTTTACTTTCTTCCCTTACTTTAAGTACTGGATAACTAAGCCCACAAGTGATGAGACAATTTATCCATGTTCAAACTGTCAGGAAGTGACAGATTCTGGGTTATAATAGCAGGCCCCACCTCCTGGTCCAGAGCTTTTCTCCTGTTTACACATCTTTTCCCATTTACAGTCAGATTTCTGAATGTTGGCAGGCAATTTATCAACTGAATTCCAAATTTTAATCATGCAGAAGCGACACATAAGAGGTACCTCAATTCTCTGTTTGAAGAGGAACAAATAATGCTTAGATTACCGCATATACTCGAGTATAAGCCAACCTGAGTATAAGCCGACCCCCTGAATTTTACCCTAAAAACTGGGAAAACTTAGTGACTCGAGTATAAGCCGAGGTGGAAAATGCAGCAGCCACTGGTAAATTTCAAAAATAAAAATATATACCCAAAACAATTACAATAATTCAGGAATCAGTAGGTTAAATGCTGATACCCTCACATCAGATACAGCTGAAGCTGTTTGGACATACAGATGAGGAGGAGGAGGAATCCAGTTTTGAAGGATTTTAACCTTTGTGATTTAGCTTGATTACCTGATAAGCTAAGCGCACCGAATCAAATAACCTGTATGACCTGAGTATAAGCCGAGTTCGGGTTTTTCGGCACAAAAACTCGGCTTATACTTGAGTATATATGGTATTTTCCTTTATGTCTTTGTAATAGTGCAATATTGCTGCTATAACAAATTATCTAAAACTGTTGGCTTAAAGCAATACAATTAATTTTTTTATTGTATGGAACTCTGTGTAGTAAATATCTTGAAGTGAAAATAAGTTTAAAAAAATGGTTTCTTGGTGTCATCCTTCCCTCCCGGATCTTGGCCCTTAACCGCTAGTTACTTGTGGATCCCTAAACTCCAATTTTTGTCTACCGAGCTCCATGAAAGTAATAGTGTCTTTGCTTCCAGCAGAAATTCTGCTAAGTTTTCTTGCCTTTTGTCCTGCTCTAAGAATTAACAAATTCCTAGAGGGAAAAAAAGAAGCACAGAATATAAGTCCACTTTTTTGAAGTTTCTTTGGTTATACGATTTTGGTTTAAGTCCTGGCTGCCTCAGCAGGTCTCTGATGCCGTTACTTTTCTATTCTTTTATTTTGAAATATGGACTTTCATGTTCTCGAGCAAAAGAATTAGTTTGCAGCAACCTAGTCTCTGAGAGTCAGAAGTTGAAGTCACAGGTTAGGTTCTGAATCAAAATTACTGCTTATTAGCTGAGTGAGCCTCCCAAGTTATTTAACCTAGAATTTGAACATTCTGAGATTTAATTTTCTCTTACGTAAAATGAAAATAACACTATCTCATGAGGTTATTGTGAGGATGTGAAGATTAAATGAGATACATCATAAGACATCTAATAAAAACACTTATTAAGGATTTACTAGGTGCTAAGCACTTTATATAGATTTGATAATTTAATTAGATATAATTATTATCCCCCATTTCAAGATCACATACTAGTGAGTGATAAAGCTAGAATCTGACTTTGAAGCACTTTTAAAATAACTACTCAATACTGTTTTTATAACATTGCTTTAGTATTGTTTCTGTCACCACTAAGTGGTTAATAAAGGTCAATTAATTAAAATGTCAAGAAAATATAAATGCTTCAAAAATATACACTAATCATATCAGGTTTTCTAATTTTGTCTTCCGCTGATTTATGTTTTTCCTTTTCATTTTGTAAAACATTTTTTATAATATCTTTTAATGTATATCAAAGGAAGCTATTGTGAAAAATTGATCTCCAATAGACTACTAGGCAGAGAGATTAATTTGCTTAATCATTATTCCACTAATGAATATTTAGAGGGCTTCAATTATTTAGAAAGTACAGATATCAGTGCTATTAGCATTTTGGGCCTTTACCTATTTTTCTTATTTGAAGTATTTTCTTAGAATAGTCTTATAAGTATAATTACTGGCTCAACAGCATGAACATTTTATCACTGTTGATACAACAGTTATGTTGTTTCCTCCAAACAGTTCTAGTAACTATGACACTACCAGCAACAACCATGAAAGGGTTGTGTCAAGGGAACAGGAATTAAAGATATGGAGTATAAGAATAAAGGATATATGGAGGTGGGAAAGAGAAAGGAGATATAAATTTTGAGGCTAGAAAAGAAAAATGTTGAGTAGTTGAATACTATTTCTTATGAAGCAGGGGTATTAGTTTCACTTAAAGAGGAAGGTATGGAAAAGGATTGGGTGTGTTGAAAATTTAAATGCTTAAATACAAATACATACACAAAAGTCCACCTCACTTTCTTTCAAGAAACTATGATAGTTTTCAAACATTTATATCCCCCTACCTCCATCAATGCAATCTTGCATACAGATAAAATATTATTTAGGTGTAGGTTACTGATAGTCTATCTGGCACATCAGGGGTCAACATGATCTTCGGTACCACTTGTTATTCTAATCTATCACCAAACATTTAGTAATGTGGTTTGTGGACCATTATTATTGTTTTAACAAACAGAGAAATGATCTCTTTTAGTAACAAGATATTAAATTATAAAAATTATACATATAAATTATAAAACCAGACTGTTATTTTCATTTAGTTCAGTTAATTTAGTAAAATGCATTGGAAAGCAGGTGTTCTAGTGTCCATTCTGTCACTTACTTGGTGTGTAATCTTGGGCCTTGACTGCCTTATCTATAAGTTAGCATTATATTTTATCTGACTAAAGTCAAATTAAAAACATGACATCTTTTGTTTTATATTCCTGATATTAAATTTGTTATGTGAGTATATTGCTCACATTTGAATAAAAATGAAGGAATCTTCCTTCTTTTGCTATAGCATGCTATGTTTTGAATACCTGATCTTGTTATGAATATTCGTATCTTGTTAGGAATCTTGCTATCATGTCAGACTTGAAGTAACTATTTTATTTTATTTTATTTTGGAGACAGAGTGTGGTTTCAAAGTAAATATCATTTACAAAATAAAACAAGCACCACTAAATACGAGCATTTTTTGAGCTGATTGAAGTTTGAGGAAGATTTCATTTCTAAGGTCCTTAAAATCCCTATCCTTTAAAGAAGCCATTTCAGATGGGGGAACAAAAAAAGAGGCTCTGTATTCCTTCATGTTCCAATAGATGCACATTTCATGTTACAGAAACATTATTTTAAAATAAAGCAGGAACCAAAGTGAAGAATAATTTTATGCCTATTGAGGTAGCCAAAAGATTTTCCTCATCAAATTGAGGTTGAAAACCTTTATGTATTGCTGGTATCATCAAAAATTAGTACAACCTTTAAAAAAATTTTTTTTGGAGACAGAATCTCACTCAGTCACCCTGGAGTTGAGTGCCATGGCATCATAGCTCATAGTAACCTCAAACTCTTGGGCTCAATCGATCCTTCTGCATCAGTGTCCCGAGTAGCTGGGACTATAGGTGCCTACCACAATGTCCAGCTATTTTTTAGAGAAGGGGTCTTACTCTTGCTCAGGCTGGTCTCAAACTCTTGAGCTCAGGCAATTCACCTGCCTTAGCCTCCCAGAGTGCTGGGATTACAGGTGTGAGCCACTGTGCCTGGCCCTAAAAATCAGTACAGCCTTTTAGGTAAATATAGCTATTGCATTGTATTGCAAAATGTCCAGACCCCTACAACCATTAAACCCACTCATAAGACTCTGTCCTAAGAAAATAATTCAAATAAGGAAAACAGCTAATAACTGTTGTTACATTTAATAGTGCCTGGGCACATAATTTTTTAAAATAAATACCTTTATTTCTACTGATTTCTTCAGACGACGGCCTTAATTCCTTCCCATTAGGATTTACCTATTTTGATTATTTGGGGATAGTTTTAGAATCAAATTCTAATGTCTTTGTCCAGTCTGTGTTCTCTCACCTTCTCTGGTAACTTTATGTTGACTGATAACAGACTACCTTCCTCAAGACACTTTTACCTTCTAAACTCAGTTGATTTTCACCTAATAAAGGATTGACCATATACCACATCCTAACCTAAGAAATCTGAAGCTTTCTTCAAGATCCTAAGATGTGTTTCTCCTTTGTTAACATCTCTGCAATCTAACCATTCACCTCACTGCCCACTATATAAAGACAAAAGATAACCAGAGTTATCCTCCCACCCATACTCACCCGATCCTTAATGTACCTTTAGCTCTATACCTAGCAGCTTACATTTCCCTTCTTGACCTTCTTTGCTTTCACATTTCTTGCTTCACTCTTCTAGTCTCATCTAAAATTCTCCATTCTTCAAGTCTAAGTATTTTTTCCCTCTCTTTTTAGATATAATTCACATAACATAAAATTTACTACTTTAGAATGCAATTCAAGGGTTTTGGGCGTAGCTGACCCCTTGAACATGGGTTTGAATCACATAGGCCCAGTTATGGGCAGATTTTTTTCTGCCTATAAAACAGCAAGACCAACCCCTCTTCCTCCTTCTTCTCAGGCTACTTGATGTGAAGACAGGGATGAAAACCTTTATGATGATTCGCTTCCACTTCATGTATAGTAAATACATTTTCTCTTCCTTACGATTTTCTTTACTTTTTTGGGGGGACAAAGTCTCACTTTGTTGCCCAGTCTAGAGAGTGGTAGGCTTCAACCTGGCTCACAGCAACCTCAAACTACTGGGTTTGGGAGACCCTCCTATCTCAGCCTCCCCCAGTAGGTGGGATCATAGGCATCTGCCACATGCCTGGATAATTTTCCTATTGTTAGTAGAGACAGGGTCTCACTGTTGCTCAGGCTAGTCTCAAACTCCTGAGGTCGAGCAATCCTCTCACCTTGGCCTCTCATTATAGGTGTGAGCCAGCATGCCCTTATGGTGGCAGGCCCTTATGATTTTCTTAAGAACATTTTCTTTTCTCTGGCTTACTTTACTGCAAGAATAGAGTATATAGTACATATAACATAAAAAGTACGTGTTAATTAACTGTTTGTATTATTGGTAAGGGTTCCAGTGAACAGTAGGCTATTAATATCTAAGTTATGGGGGGAATCAAATGTGATTAGTGGATTTTCAATTGCATGGGGTCCATGCCCTTAACCCCTACACTGTTCAGAGGTCAACTTTTTACTAGGAAATAAAGAATTTTAGTATACAAGGTACTATAACCATCACCACTATATAATTCTAGAATATTTTCATCACCTCAAAAAAAAAACTCTACACCCATTAGCATCACTCTCCATGCCCATCCATTAATGTACTTTCTGTCTCTATGGACTTGCCTATTCTAGACATCTCCTATAAGTGAAATCATATAGTATCTAGCCTTTTGTGTCTGGTTTCTTTCACTTTAGTGTACTGTTTTTGAAGTCCACCCATGTTATTGCATGTATCTTTATTCTTTTTTAAATATAAAATAACATTCTATTGTATGGCTGTGTTATATTATCTCTATTCATCAGTTTGTTTGGGCTTTGAGTTTGTTTCTGTTTTTGCCTATTATGAATAATATTGCTATACACATTTCTGTATACAAGTTTTTGGATGAATCACTTCTGTTCAATATATAACTATGACTGGAAATACAAGTTAAGTGTCCTAATATTTGATATCAAACATATTTGGTTTCTGAGCTCAGGCAGCAGGAGATAGCTCTCCGTAATGCATACAACTCTACACTGACCTCCCCATCTTACTCCCACTCAAAAACCTACAGTCTTCAGAGCCTACACGTTATAATTTATTATTTTTCCCAACTGAATTGAGGGCAGGGATCAGTTCTCACAACTCTGGTCATACAGTAGGTGTTTAATATATGCTTCTCTGATATCCTAAGACTCTCAAATGAGGGAATGATGACTTATTTGCTTTTTCATTCTAGAGATATTTGAGTTATCTATTGTATGCTGGCCACTGCACTTGATTCTGGGCATAAATAGTAGACAATTTGATCAGTTTCATCATATTTCAACTTCACAAATACAGTATTTGCTGAATACCTATGATGTGAATGGCACTGTGCCAGGTATGACAACAGACACAGAGACGAATAAGATATAGTCTGTGGCCTTTTATGGGAGGACTTAAATGCTGCACACAACAATAACAAAAACAAACAACAGAACCCCCCTGGATATTAAATGCCATTAAGAAAGGTGCAAATGCCTCAGAGATTTAATGGACATAGCATACCGTTGATGAAGAAGAAAGACATCAGAAAATACAGTAGAACCTCTGTAAGCTGACCATCCAAAGGACTATCAAACTGGTCAACATATGGAGGTAATCAACGTAAGGAACAAAGCCTACTGTACTGATGTGTACAGTGGTGCATGTCCAGTCTATGAAAATTAGGTCAACTTAAGTAGATGGTCAACATAGGGAGGTGGTCAACTATGGAAGTTCTATTGTACTTGCTAAGCGTGGTACTTGAGAAGTGACCTCAAAGAAGGTGGCATTCTGGCTAGGTACAGTGGCATATGCCTGTAATTCTAGCACTCTGTGAGATGGGAGGATCGCTTGAGGTCAGGAGTTCAGAACAGCCTGAGTAAGAGTGAGATCCCATTGCTACCAAAAAGGGAAAAAAATAGCCAGGTGTGGTAGTGCACCTGTTATCCTAACTACTCAGGAGGCTGAGGGAGGGGGCAGGAGGATTACTTGAATCTACAAGTTCAAGCAGTAAGGATACTTCTTTAACCTGCAACCCAAAGCAAAAACAACAAAACCCCACCACCATCAAAACAAAAAACAAACAAAATAATAGCAAAACATTCACATGACTTTACAAAGAAAGGTAGATGAAAGAATGAAAAGACATTTTTGCATTATTTATAACCTCTGTGGATAATCAAATTTCAGTGAGATGGAATCCAGAATTTAACCTAGTGTTTTAATATTTCAAACTGCAGTGAGCAGTATATCCAATGACTGCTTTTGGAAAAGCAAATGTTTACCTAATTCAAGTAAAAAAAGCAACAAAATTTTTTATTATAGTTGATTAGTAATAGAGTGAAAACCTCAAATTCGTCAGCTCAAAGAAGTAACAAAGTATACTTATCAAAGTCTTTATTTTTCTAATTTTGATACTATGCTTCTATTTGAAGGAGCAAAGACAACTGCACAAAGAACATTAAGTTAAAGAAAAGCCCTCTGGAATGCAGCAAGCCAGTCTTATAGAAACATTTTTAAAAATACTGGAAGTAGATTCCATGGACTTGCTCTGTCTAGTTTTCACAAGCTTTTCTAACATTTCTTTTTTGATAGGCCCAATGAATAACTGCCACTTATCACAAAACATCTTTCTGATATGTACTTTATATATTGCTTTATAGCCACTCAATTCTTTCAGCTACATCAATTTTTGTCATTTCTATTATACTGCATTTCTGCCATGAAATATCATAAAGACTAATTTAATAAACTCCTTTGCTTTCCAAAGACAATTTCCAAAAGGCAGTGCAACTGTATTTCAATCAATATCATAACATCATTTTCTTTTTTGTTTCTTTTAGATTCTATAATCTTTCCATACTTCAATAATTCTTAATACTGTAGTTTAATTTGTCAGGTGACCATATCCTATTTTCTTCCATATTACATTAAAATAGAAGATAGTGAATATTTTCTCTTTAGCCAATTAATTAATCCTTGGGGCAGTCTACACATCCCTAACCTTCTATTAGTAACAACAGACATTATCTTGTCTTGCCTTTTCAGACAACTATCGTAGCAATTTTGTGATCTTTCAAAAGAAAATTCATAATTAATTTTAGGGTTTTAGACTTAATTCTAAAAAAAAAAAAATCTACATTTTTTTTCTTTACTGAAACATTTGGTTTAAAACAGATACCTAATGAACTCTAGACCAAACAGCTTCTTAATAGAACTAGAATTAAATAAGTGCCAATATGGACACCAGATTAATAATCCAAAATTTAAAAAAATACATAGGCCTTATTTTTTTTAAATTTCTTGAAAGACAGTAATTTTAGATTCACTGGACAGCTACGATAAAATTACTAAAACCGTTGAGATTTCACAAAATAAAGTCCAAATAGAGTGAGTCCTTCAGTACACAGACCTCTTACCCCAAGTATTATGTTACTTGACAACAAAAGCTAAGGAATAAAAATTGTTGACTGTTGGCTCCGCCTTAGCACAGTGGTTACAGAGCCAGCACATAACATCGAGGCTGGCGGGTTCGAACCTGGCTTGGGACAGCTAAACAACAAGGACACGCTCAACAAAAAAATAGCCAGGCGTTGTGGCGGGCGCCTGTAGTCCCATCTACTTGGGAGACTGAGGGAAGAGAACCGTTTAAGCTCAAGAGTTGGGCGTTGTGAGCTGTGATGCTACAGCACTCTACCGAGGGTTACATAGTAAGGCTCTGTCTCCAAAAAAAAAAAAAAAATAATAATAATAATTTTTGTTGTTGTTGACTGTTTACTACCACTTCACACATAGTTTCTTATAAAAAATCGAGAACACAGGACAACAGAAAGTTCTTTTTTGTTGATTTTCTGTCCTCTCTGAGCCATTTTTTTACTTAAATTCTGAGCTGAATCTCATACCCCTTGCACCATACTTAAAACCACAAAGAACAGACATTATTTTTAAATCAGTGCTAAATTTAATTATAAAAAGGGGTAAGTGTACTAAAATACAATTTTCACAAATGCTACACATAAGCTACTCATGAGAATTTTAAAGGGTTGATGAAGTTGTTCCTAGGTCCAGGGCAAAACCCATAGCCCCCAAATCAACGGGTCTAAGAATTGAAGATATCAATTATCAATATCAGGTAAGCCAAATTTGAGTACTTCAGTATGACTTTCACTCCAAGATGAAGATGCCCCATAATTTATGTAAAATATTTAGTCCTCTAATAAACCACTTCCTTAAGAGAGTTCCTGTTGCATGTCAAAGCAGAGTGCACTGTACCTCACTCAGTCAAGGCTGGACTTGAGAAGGGGAGCAAGGGTAGACACTTTGTGAGTCAAAAGAAAATACGTTGTCTTGTAGAGAAGAGAATTGTAACAAATGGGTTCGAATTCTTTGAAGAGGTATTAAAGAAAAGTTTGTGGGGGAAGGAAATTTTCTATCTCATACGTGGAAACAAAACTCATAAATTGACTGGAGGTTAGTGATTAGCCCAATTTGGTGGAATAAGCTAACTTTTCACCTAAAACACAATCCCAGAACTTAAAGATGTGCTCTCTGCGAATGGCACCAAGAAGTACCTTTTCCACGCCTCATCAGCACTGGACACGGTTTAGGCACCCCCACAAATCATCACCCGCTACCTCCACAGGAAGTGAATGTTTCCCCCTCCCCCATGACTGTCTTTCTACCCCCAACCGGAAGTGAGGCGCCCCCATTCAGTCGGCCTCAAACCGAGACAAACCAGTAACAGCAGCAGCAAAAGAGGGATGATCTTCAAGGGGTGAAGGGCATCTCGCCTGTGGCCACCCCCAAGCTCGCCTTGCTTACTGACCTGCTGACGAAAGGGGCAGGCAGGGCCCTGGGCCTAAAGAAAGTCCCTTGCACAGATGACAATTCCCTCAGCCCCTCTCAATCGCCTTCTCTCTTCGCACTCGTCGTCTCACAGCTTGACCAAAATTCCTCCGCAGCACTTTATTTTGATGTTCTTCCTTTCTCTTTGCCCAATTGCTTAGTCACTTTACCACAGGTAACTTCTCTTATCGCAGTAACATTTAAGATTGTTCCGGCGTGGCGAAAAACGAAATAATATTCCCAGTGCCTTCAGTAAAATGAAGGGATTATTTTTGCCCCAATGCGGCGAAGGACTACGTGATTACGCAATTGAGACTTGTTTTCGTGGAGGTTTCTGGGAGATGTAGTTCTCTTTTTATTGCTAAGGTCCACAAAAAGTGGTAGGACTTAAATTGGTAAATTACTATATATTGGCGTCTTTGAAAATACATATTCCGTATTTGACGACGGCTGACACAGAGGGATTGGTACCGAAAAGGGCCAAGACTTCCTTTGCCTTTTCCTCTGGCGTTTAATAGAGCCCGCATTTCCCCTCACTCGTGGCCAAGATCGCCCCGCCCACTTGCGCTGGCCCCTCCCTCCTCAGCCAGTTAGGCTCCCTCGGGTCTCGTTTTTAGGAAGGTTGCTGCGCAGAGAGGAGGGGCCTCGCGGCGACTCCTCCCGCGTGGTTGAAGGAGGTCTGGGAGAGGGCCGAGGCCCGAAGCGCGCACGCGCGCGTGCTCACACCTCAAGGAGCGCGGCGGCCGAGTGCGCGCGCGGAGGGGCGGCGCGCGGGGCTGGAAGGAGGCGGGCAGGCTGGTGGGCCGGGCGGGCAGCGAGCGGCCGGGAGCGCGCGACGGACTCGGCGGCGGCGAGTAGTTAGTTAGTTGTTAGTCAGTGTCAGTTGCTCGGCTGCGGAGATTGAGATCACCGGGAAAAAGACAGGACAGGCGGCGATGGTGGTCACTGTGGCGGCGTGTGCGCCCCTCAGGTAACAGGAACAGGGCTGCTCGCGTCCTCTCCGTTCTCTTCGTCTCACGCGCGGGGTTGTGGGACCAGGGTCGCCGTGGGGCGAGTGCGCGGACACGGGGGAATCCTGGCGGAGCTAGGGCGGCCGGTGAGTCCTGCTTGGCGCGGGCTCTCGTGCCCCGGCCACCCCCGCGCCCCGCCGGTGCCGCGCTCCCACTCGCGCCCCTGCTCCCTCCCTCGGTGGCGGCTGCGGCCCCGGTAGCGCGGCGCCCCCCAGAGGAAGGAAAGTTGGGATCTGGCGGCGAGGGACGCCCCCGGGCGCGGCTGGGAGGCTGCAGGGAAAAGTGAAGCCTGGAGGACCTGGACGCTCGGAGGCTGGGGCGGGAAGGGCTTCGCTCCCTCTTGTGGAGTCTACAGGGTCATCCCGTTCCCAAACCTGGGCGGATCCGGTGCAGCCTCCCCACCAGTTCCAGGACGGAGCCTGATGGCTCTCTGCCTGCTCATTTCGCGCTGCGGCTGGTGAGCCTCCTAACGTGCGGGTTTGCTTAGTGGCTTGGTTTTGAGTGGTTGAGTTGGTCAGTTTGTTTCTTATTTGCCCTTTGACCCGTCCTTCGAACTTTTCTTTCCTCCCGCGATGGGGACTTGCCGTCTGAACCTCGTCCCCACCCCCATGGCATGCACCCTCTGTCTGAGAGCTTGATTTCGGTTTTTCTTCCTTGACTTTGTTAAAGACTGTTGAGAGCAACAGGAAAGAGCCTTCCGCCCTTTAAATGTTACTTTTTGCAATCGGTGTTTTAAAGATCCGAGTTCAGGAATTTGAGAGCTGTGCAATGGAGTTATTGGAAGGCTGGCGTTTAGAGGGTAGTGATGAGTTAGAGGAAAACTATGATTTCATCTCTATTTGCCTTGCTATAGAAAACCTAATATATTTCTCTAATGTCTTTGTTGAATGTGCTAAGATTGTACATCGAATTAAATATTTGGAGACTTACATACAATGCTATTTTTAGGTCTTTGGATGATGTACATGAACAGCTTTTCACCTGAATTGGGATTGCCTTGAAGATTCTATTTTGGGGCCTACCTACTGATTTTTATTCAGCCACAGCGTCCTTTTCCTTCTAATAAATGATATAGTAATATACGTGTACTCAGAGAACCCATATTGCTTTCTGCAGTGTGGAAGTGAAAAATGTGAATTATCCACAGGGGTAAAACTTTGCATGAGCAATCTTGGATATTCACTTCATGATGACTTCTCCTGTGATCTCAGAGAATTTCTAGATAGCTGAATTCACTGACTACCTTAATTACTTTCTAAGGTACCTGGCAATTCTCTTTGGTGACTTGTTAAGTAAACTGTAATGGCAGGTATGGAATATTTTCTTGTGTTCAGAGATGAGAGAGAGTTGCAGCCTCAGAGATTAACAGTTAACAATGGAAGCAGAATTCATACCATTGCTGGTGAGTTTTGGCTATGACCAACTCACAAACTATGTGAAAAAACAAACATCCTCTTTCCATAGATGTCAGGAGGAAGAAGGGGAAATACTTTATCATCTTTATTTTGGAGACTAACATGACTACATTATGTGGGAAAAAACATCAAATTGTTTTCTTCAAGGTTTTAATGTGTGGTTCTCCTCTTCCTGTCTTTTTGTTTAGGGCCTGAAATTTACATTTTCACTGAGTTCTAGGGTTGGAAGAGAAGTGCTTTGGTGAAAGGAACAGATAAGATTGCTTTGAACTATTATGGTACGACAACTATTCATTTTATCCAGTGATAGTACAGAGAAATTTCCATGATAATGTTTGTACCCCATTAACATTCTGCCAGAATTCATTTTTAAGAGGCTACGCTGAGGCCCGCAAAGAAATAATGCCACTTCATAACTGTTTTCTCACAGTCACATTAAAAACTGTGTTCCTGGAATGTGTTATATATGTATGCATGTAAACATTTATCTTTGTACATTCATGGTAATACAAATATTTAAGTCTGAGAGCTTAAAAACTTTTATTTGCTTGTTTACATACATGTTTTTTAACATCTAACAGTGCCAACCATATTTGCCAAATAAGCATCAGCCATAAATTCATGCTCTGGTATATTTTATGTAATAACTCTTCTGAATTGCTCCATGGTGAAGCATCATGAGGTTAGCATTTGCTTCATCAGAGAGATTCGTTGTTGTTTTTAACTGTACTAATGTGCTGTTCAAGTAGAACAGGTGCTGGACTCTAGCTGTTTGTGGTGAAAACTGCCAAATGATACTCCTTCCAAACTGTGGCCCCTGGCATACTAAGCGTGAATTCAAGGATCCATATCAGTGTTGCAAATCCCTGTTTTCACTGTAAGGGCAGGTGTGTATGAGCTTTATTTTCTTCTTTGCTGATCTCTTTACTATGATTCCTACCTCCACTCTCCATCTTAAGTCTAGAGTGGTTGGTTTTTCTTGGAGAACTAGAAATTCTAGTGACCTTCAGGTATAGGTGATTCACATTTGTATGACCAATATTTGAGTGCCTTCTGAGTGCCATGCGTGGTGGTAGGATGTGAGTATACATAAAATGAGATCTTTTTGCCAGGAGCTTAATTTGAGAGAAGACAGTGGATTACCAGTAACCACTAAATAGTATGTAAGACAAGTGTGTGCACAGGTTCCTATGGGTGGAAGTGGAGGAGGGGTTGCTAATTCAGATTTAGGGAGAAATTATCTTGGAATGCATCTTAGTGGGTTATCTGAGCTAATCTTGAATAATAACTGTGAGTTAACTAGGTTTAGAAAGAGGAAAAGCATATTTTATACTACCACGGCTAACAGATGTCACACATATAATGTAAAATTTTCTAGTAATCTCATTTTAAAATATAAAATGTGAAATTAATTTTAATAATGTAATGATTCCAGTATATTCAAAGTAATTATTTCAACATGCAATCAATATAAAAAGTAATATTGAAGTATTTGACATTCTTTTTTTGATACTGTCTTCAGAATCTGGTAATTTATATCTACAGCACATTTTGTTTTCAGCTACCCTCATTTATATACCCAGTATCCACAAGTAAACAGCTCACCTTTAGAACAGGAGAAGATGAAGTGAAAAGAAGCCAAATCACCGTTGTAAACCAAGTTAAGGTAGAAAAAATGTAAGCTATGCTGTGATAGAACCAGATTTGTGTTTTAGACCTATCATTTTGACAGTAAAGTGAATGTTGGATTAGAGAGGGGCAAAATTGGAAGCAAGGACCAGTTAGGAAGCTATCCTGGTGAGAAATAGGAGATATGTGGAACAGAGTGTAGTAGCTATTTAAGAGATTTGTAAGTACTACCAACTAGTAATAATCACCCATAAAGTAAGTTAGGTCATTTAAAAGTTTTGTCCGTTTTTATGAGTCTACTTTAAACTGAAATATCTCAGTGAATATTTATTCAATTTAATCAAAATAAGCACCAGTTGAATCAGTGCACTTTTGCCAACGTAACACAAGTCGATTCATTCCGTCGGCATAAAAATTGGGTGCTCGGGATTCGATGAGGTCAACGAAGGCCGTTTTTGCTAGGTCCTGATTGGCAAAGGTTCTACCAGTGAGAAAGTTATCGAAGTGCTTGAAAAGATTGTAGTCGGTTGGCCAGAGGTCTGGGGAGTATGGTGGGTGGGGCAGAACTTTGACGCTCAATTCCTTTAATTTTCGGATGGTGATTTGTGAGACATGCGGCCGGGCGTTGTCGTGGAGCAGGATCGGACCTCTTCTGTTGACCAGTGCTGGCTGCTGCTGACGCAATTTTCGGTACATTTTGTCGATTTCCTCACAATAGGACTCTGCTGTGATGGCTTGGCCTGGTTGCAGAAAGTTATAGTGAATCACACCAGGCACTGACCACCATACAGTAACCATGATCTTTTTTTGGTGGGGTTTCGCCTTTGGGAAGTGCCTGGGTGGCTCATCGGTGTCCAACCACTGTCCTGAACGTTTCCTATTGTTGTAGAGAATCCACTCTTCATCACACATGACGATCCAATCCAAAAATGGGTCGTTTTGGTTGCGCAAAAGCAATGAAGAACAAACCTCAAAACGTGACAATTTCTGCCGATTGTTTAAATCGTGGGGCACCCACTTTTTGAGCTTTTTGACCTTTCCAATACGTTTTAAACCATCAAAAACTGCATGGGCGCTGACACCCAGTTCTTCCACCATCCCATGCACTGTTTGTGATGGGTCAGTCTCCACCAGGGTCCTCAAATCCTCGTCCTGGATTACTCTAGATCGACCACTTCAGGGCTCATCTTCGAGGCTAAAATTTCCGGAATGAAATTGCACAAACCAATGTCGAACAGTGCGTTCATTAACACTATCATTGCCAAATGCCTGGTTAATTTTTCGGGCTGTTTCGGCAGCGCTGTGGTTCAATTTGAATTCGTAGAGAAAAATTGGCCAAAAATCGCTTAATGACATCATATAGTAATAGGCTGAAAAGAATAAAAAAAGTTAAAAGTAGAAAAAAATGAACAGCATCAATGTATAGAGTACAAAATTCTCTATCGATCAGTATATACCATGACACAGTAGAATAAATATTTATTGAGATATGGAGCTACAAAAACACATGACATTAAAACGGACAAAACTTTTGAAACAACCTAATATTACCAACTAATAATATTCACCCATAAAGATGGGTGGCAGTGTAAATAAGTGTCTCTTTCTTGACAAGGGCAGGAAGGAGAAAGAGTTGATGACTATCTTCAGTCATTTTTGATCACCTACTAAGAGTGAAGGGGGTGGAATAGGGATTCTTAAAAATATTCAGATTATAGAATTGCACAAGATTGAAGATTTAGGATGATTCCCATTGTATCTGTTGTGAGCTGCTGGTTAGTTTAGGCAGGCAGTTGAAAAGAAGACAACCATCTTCAGACTAAGGATGCCAGACAGACTAAGGATGAAAAAAGGAAATTATGAGGGCAGCACCTGTAGCTCAAAGGAGTAGGACATTGGCCTCATATATTGGAGGTGGTGGGTTCAAACCCAGCCCTGGCCAAAAACTGCAAAAAAAAAAAGAAACTATGAGAGATTTGTCACAGAAACTGAGGGAGAATATTTCAAGGACTAGGAGTGGTCAGCACTGGATACTGCCATGGAAAGGACAAATAAGATAACTGAATAAGACTGAATAAAATCCCTGAAACTTGGTGATTGAAATGTCTTTTCTAAACTTCAGCTAGAGCAGTTAGCTAAGTCATAATGAATGGAGTGGTCTGAAGAGGGAAAGACAGAAGTATAGCTAATTAAGAGGGATACAGTGTTTTCAACAAATGACTCTGAAGGGAAGAGTGTAAGCAGAGGAAGATGAAGGGGAATTAGAGAAGTTTACCTTAAAAAAAAAAAAAGAACCAGGGAGAGGAGAAATTGAAGAAGAGTATATGTGTGTGTGTGACGGAGCTGGGGGATGGTGGATGCTGGGCGGAGGCACGGATTTGGAGATATTAATAATACATATTAGGGATAGGATCCTAGGCTGAGGTAGAGTAGTTGGCCTTGAGTAGAAGGGAGCGGAAAGGAAGCAGATAAAGATGGGTGGCAGTGTAAATAAGTGTCTCTTTCTTGACAAGGGCAGGAAGGAGAAAGAGTTGATGACTATCTTTGGTTATTTTTGATCACCTACTAAGAGTGAAGGGGGTGGAATAGGGATTCTTAAAAAGAATGGAAGTTTGTAACAGCTTCCAGGGGAATGGGAGAGACAGACAGACAAACACACATGACTAAGAAAGGAGGAAGATTGTTAGGCAGTGTTGAGCACTTATTTATTTAAGGTTGCAGACTTTGGATATGTAGTGGTACCAATTTGATTTTTCTCAAGCAGTGAACTAAGAACCCTATAAGATATATACTGTTGGGCAGTGCCTGTGGCTCAGTGAGTAGGGCGCTGGCCCCATATACTCAGGGTGGCGGGTTTGAACCTGGCCCCAGCCAAATTGCAACAACAACAACAAAAATAGCCGGGCATTGTGGTAGGTGCCTATAGTCCCAGCTACTCAGGAGGCTGAGGCAAGAGAATTGCCTAAGCCCCAGAGCTGGAGGTTGCTGTGAGCTGTAACACAAGTGCACTCTATGGAGGGTGACAAAGTGAGACTCTGTAGCTGGAAAAAAAAAAAAAAGATATACTGTTACTGTTACATTCCTTGTTTGTAAGATGAACAGCTGGGGGTTTAAATCCAGGTGGTTAAATTCCACAGCCCAGCTGTTTGCAGATGTCTGGTAAAGGTACCTGAAGGACAGTTGAGAGAATTAATGACATTGAGAATTGTGACTCTAACTGAAGAACTGTGGAAGAGTCTAGGCTGGAACATGAGCAGAAAGCCTCAAAGGGGTGATCTAATAATTAGGAGTAAATGGAGAACATGAAAGGGTAGATAGAGGTCAGTGTGAAGCTGAAGAGCTAGCTAGTAAGAACGTAGTAAAAATAATAGGTCCTATTTATGGAGTATCTGCTGTGTGCTAGACATTTTAATATATATATTTTTTGAGACTGTCTCACTATGTTGCCTTTGGTAGAGTGCCGTGGCATCACAATTCACAGCAACCTCCAACTCGTGGGTTTAAGCAGTTCTCTTGCCTCAAGCCTCTCAAGTAGCTGGGACTACAGGTACCTGCCACAACACCTGGCTATTTTTTTTTTTTTGGTGCAGTTGTCGTTGTTCAGCCTGTGTTGGGCTTGAACCCGCCAGGCTTGGTATATGTGGTGGCACCCTAACCACTGAGCTATGGGCACCGAGCCAGACATTTTAACATCTTATTCCAGTTCTAACACTAACTCTATAATTTGTTATTATCCTTGTTTTTTTCCCTTTAAATTGTCCTTAGGTGAAGACACTGAGGATTAGAAAGGTTAAATAACATGTCTAGAGACACACATTATCAAGTGATGGAACCGGGATTCAGAGTCCATTCTTTGTTCCCCAAACCATATATTCTTCTTAAGTCAGGGGATATGATAGAAAATACAGTACTGGGTTCAGCACCCGTAGCTCAGTGGCTAGGGCTCCAGCCACATACACCGGAGCTGGCGGGTTTGAATCCAGCCTGGGTCTGCCAAACAACAATGCCAGCTACAACAAAAAAATAGCCAGGCGTTGTGGCAGGTGCCTGTAGTCCCAGTTACTTGGGAGGCTGAGGCAAGAGAATTGTTTAAACTCAAGAGTTGGAGGTTTCTGTGAGCTGTGACATCAGTGTACTCTACCAAGGGTGAAATAGTGAGACTCTGTCTCAAGAAAAAGGAAAATACGGTGATGAGAAGTGGTAGAAAGACACTGCACTGAGGTAGTTAATTTAGGATTTCAGAAATACATCATTTATTCAACAAATATTTATTCAGCATCAGGTATGTGCCAGACATTGTTGTAGATGGAGAGTGGTGATCCAAACAAACAAAAATCTGTTATTATAGAGCATTATTTGGTAGGTACTGTAGAGAAAAATAAAGCAGCACAAGACAGGAATGCCAACTGCTATGTACATTTTTAAAGATGGTGTCTGGGGCAGACTTGGTGAGAATAAAGACTTGAAGGAGATAAGGGAGCACACTAAGTAGAAGAAACATTTTTCATAGGCCCTGAAGCAGAATTGTGCTTGGTATTCCCAGAATTCAAAGAGGCCAGTGTATCTGGACTGGAGTGAATAGGAAAAGAGTAGAACAAGGTTAAGTCAGAGGGATAACTGGTTCAGATCCTGTAGAACCTGTAGGCCATGCAAGGACTTGGGTTTTTACTTTGTGAGATGGGAACCATTACAGGGTTTTGAGCAAAGGAATGACTTGATGACATTTAGGTTTCTAAAAACTTCACTATGGCTATTGGATTGAAAGTAGCCTAAGAAGGTTAAAAATAGGTGTTAGAAGACCATTTATGAGGCTTTCTTAAAACATCCAGTTGAGAGATGGTGGTGTCTTAGACCAGGTTATTGGTAAGAAGTGATTGGATCTGGATATTTTTAAACTTTTTATTTTGAAATAATTTTAGATTTACAGAGGAGTTGAACAGATTGTACATAGAGTTCCTTTATACTAGTTTTTCTCAACCTCAGAGCTATTAACATTTTGGACTGGATAATCCTTTGTTGTGGAGGTTGTCTTCTACATTATAAGATGTAAAGCAGTGTCCCTGGTCTCTATCTACTAGATGCCAGTACCGTGCCCTACCCCATCCCCTGTTGTGACAATCAGAAATGTCTCCAGACCTTACCAAACGCCCCCTGGAGGCAAAATTGCTCCCATTAACTCCTGCTATATACCCTTCACCTAGTTTTCTCTTTTGTTAATCTTACATAACCCTGTTGAATTTATCAAGCTAAGAGATTAATATTCATATCATGCTTCAACCAAACTTCAGACTTCATTTGTATTTTACCTGTTTTTCTAATAATATCTTTTTCCATTGTATTCCCCAAACCAGAATACAGTGTTGTTTTAGTTGTCAGGTTTCCTTTGTTTTTTCATATGGCATGACAGTTTCTTGGTTTTTACTTACCTTTAAAGATTTTGACACTTTTATAGGTAATGTTCCTCAATTTAGGTTTCTCTGTCATTTAGGTTTCTCTGTCATTTTTTCATGATTAGACTGGGGTTATGCAATTTGGAGAAATATCACAGAAGTGAAGTGCCTTTTTTTTTTTAATTGCATACACAGTAGGGATGTGATATCAAATAACTTATCATTTGTGATCACCTTATTAAAAGGTAGTTTCTGCCATATTTCTCCACTGTGAAATTTCTATTTTTCCCCTTCCAATCTATATTCACTAGAAGCAAGTTACTGAGTTTAAACCATACTCAAGGGGAGGGGAGACATAAATTTCACTTCCTGGAGAGGGGAGTATCAAGGAATTTGTAGACATGTGTTAAAATCATCAACAGAGCACTCTGGGAGGCTGAGGTGTGTGGATTGCCTGAACTCAGGAGTTCCAGATCAGCCTGAGCAAGAGTGAGACCTCTTCTCTAAAAAAAAGCCGGGTGTTGTGGCAGGTGCCTGTAGTCCCAGCTACTTGGGAGGCTGAGGCAAGACAGTCACTTAAATTAAGCCCAAGGGTTTGAGGTTGCTGTGAGCTGTGATGCTACCGCACTCTACCAAGGGCAACAAAGTGAGACTCTTATCTCAAAAAACAAAAGCAAACAAACTAACAAAAAGGCACAGAAATTAGTAAATATTTTAAGACTTTTTCAGTATTTTGTTTCTCCCTACAAATTTTAGCATTCATTAGTAGATCTTGTTTGCAGCAATTATTGGAATAGTGTTCTGAAGGTACTTTTAAATAATATTTTCTACATTCTTTCTACATTTATTAACTGGAAATCTTCTGTAAGGAAAGTTATCACCTCTCATCTATCTACTCATTTATATTAGTTCAAATCCATAGATACTTGTTTTATTCTTATTGGAGTTATGACTCAATGCTGTCATTTCTTGCTCAAATTATTCCAGCTTTGGGCATAGTGAACTCTTTTGGATTTACTTTATATGCCCTTTTGACCTGCTCCTGTTCTTTTTGTGTGTGTGCGTGGTCATGCATAATTCTTTACTTTCTGGCCTTTCTGGATGCTTCAGGTTGATTTTATAATTCTCCTGCCCTAACCCTAGAATCAATCATTTCTGAAGGAACACTGGTTCCTTTTACTGGGGAATGGAATTTTGAAGCCAAGATCTGTATGCTAGATGTGTGAATTGCTACTGGAGTATCACTACTCCTAGGTGCTCTCAGTGGACAAAGCTAGGAAATATATGTGGGTATAAACCATGTATCCATGTATGATTATGTATTTCTGTATATAAAAATGGACGTGCTCTCGTACTGATATCTATGACCTGTTGGATATGCTGTGATCCAATGAGTTTGCCAATAGATTGGATATAGAATATGAAAAGAGAGGAGTCTCAAGTTTTTAGGGTTTTTGGCTTTAGCAATTGTAAGGATGGAGTTTTCGTTAACAGAAATGGGGAAGACTTTAGGACAGAGAAGAGTAGGGTTCTGGGGAGAGTTTAGATGTTCAGTTTCAGAATGAATTTTTGAGATTTCTAATAGACATGCTAATAGAGACGTCAAGTCAGCAATTGGACACATGAATCTAGAGTTCACAGAAGAATGGTCCAGACTAGGTACATTTGGGAGTTGTCAGTATATGTTAGATCGCCTAAGAAGTGAGGTTCAGGAACTGACTCATGGGGCATTCTAGTCAGAGATAAGGTGGAGGAGTTCTGCATAATGGTAAGAACTGTGATATGCTTACAGGGTGGGTTTCATATCTATCATTAGTAAACGTTTAATACCTGTTGTTTGTAAGACAACAACCTCTGTTTGAAGTTAACATTGCTCCCTGTCTCCACAAATTTCTAATGTATGATGAGACAAATTACACATTTAAAAGAAGAATATCAGTAGAAGGCAAATAGTAGATAATGGTAAAGCTATAAAGTACTAGGGACATTTGTTAGAGGATGTGGACATAAGCAATGAACTCAAATACGTGTCAGCTACATTTAACATTACTGTAAGCATGTGTCAGTCAAGAACTTTTTCAAGGTTTCATTTACAAACTAGTAATTATCAACCAGCAGAAGTTTCTCCATACATTCACTGACCTTGATTTTTAGGTTGTTTCTGTTCTTGTCCCCTTTCATTATGACATCTTGTGTTGCTAATTGTGCCTGTCGTCACTGGCCATCAATTAAGCCACTCAGTGAACTGGTTAGGAGTATTTATGCTGCACTTCACTTTTTAACTTTTGACTCCATCCCACCTTTTCACAGTCAGTAGGATTTGACTTAAGACTGCATATAATTCAGATGTTTCCATGTAAAATCAAGCATAGGTGGCTTTATTATCTTCCATGAATGTGCATGTTTATACACACACACACACACACACACACACACACACATACACATAAACACACAGGTGTCCATAAAGTTCATGTGCAATTTAAAATAGTTTACTATTTTGTACATGAACTTTATGGACACAGAGTATGTGTATGTGTGTGTGTGTGTGTGTGTGTATACACACCATGTTTTTTTAACTGCTTTTTTCACAGGTAGTCCTAGACATTCACATTTATCATTTGGTTATTAAAGTCAAGCCAAAAATACAATTTTAGACTTTTAAAAGTAATTTAAACATGTAGCCTAGAAACCATGCTTTTGGTAAACATTATAATTTCAGCTTGTTTGCACTAAAAATGAGTAGGCTTTCATTGCCAGGTAATAAGAAGTGGTGATATAGCATGAGACAGGCAAATAGCACCTATCTAGTAATTATTTAGGTGTCAGTCACCCTTTAGAAACTGTAAGAAAAACAAGGGGTTTATCTACTTTGTAGGATAGAGGCAGATAATTGCAGGATTCCATTCTTAGGCATACCACTGAATGGTTGGTAACGCTGTTGCCCATTTTTATGTTACCAGTGTGTTGTATATATTAATTGTAAGAAGTGTAGCTTATGTATATGCTGAGTGAAAAGAATAGTGCAAAGACTATGTTTAATTAGCATTGTCCCTACCAGTAGTGGATTCTCAAATGTTTGTTGAATGAAGGAATTACATACGATATTTGATCCTTTTAAAATAAAATGTGAAGATTTATTTAGCTTGTTCAAGAAAACTTAAGATATTAAGAACTTCAGATCGTCTAAGTCAAAGTTAGGGCAAAATAAAGTAAAATCTATATGGTAACATCCTCCTTTTAGGCTAAACCAAACAAATATTACTGCTCTGTGAAAATACGATCACTGTCTTTTAAGTAACTCATAAACTCTAGGAATAGGCAAGACTTCTAATTCAGAAGTCAAAGTGCCTGGATTTGAATGGCTTAGCTACTTACTAGCCATGTGACTTTAAGTTAGTTTCTTGACTATGCTTTAATTTTCTCATTTATGAGATAATACTTGTACCTACTTTGCAGGGTTGCGAGGTGAAATTAGACTATGTGTCTTGTTCGTAGTGTTTGACATACATATATATGATTAATTTTAAATGTTATTCTGAAAATGTTGAGAGACTACTATCTTAACATTGAAGTTTTTTATTTTCTGGCTTGGCGCCTGTTGCACAGTGGTTTCGGCACCAGCCACATACACTGAAGTTGGCGGGTTCGAGCCTGGCCTGCCCCAGCTAAACAACGACAACTGTAACAAAAAATAACTGGGCGTTGTGGCGGGTACCTATAGTCCCAGCTACTTGGCTGAGGCAAGAGAATTGCTTAAGCCCAAGAGTTGGAAGTTGCTGTGAGCTGTGACACTATGGCACTTTACTGAGGACGACACGGTGAGACTCCGTCTCAAAAAAAAAAAAAGTTTTTTATTGTCTAAAACAGTTCTGTATGCTGAGTGTTAAAGGACTAGAAATCCCTTTGTGAACAAGAGAAAAAGGCACTGGCAGAAGGTATGCTAGTACTCGTAGTCACGTGTTGGGACTATGTAATGGTTTTCTATTTTCTGCCATCTCCACTTTTTTCTCTAATTTGTTTAGCATATTTTTATTAAATGCTTAACTATAAGTCATATACTTTGTTTTCATAAGCATATTACTTTCTAAGGATGAGCATTACGTGGTGATTAAGAATGGATTCTGGACCCAGACTGCCTGAAGTTAAATAACATCTGTGCCACTTACTGTTTGACCTTGGGAAAATTACTTTATCTGTGTCTCAGTTTTCTCATCTGTTAAATAAGGATAAAGATAGCACCTATCTCGGAAGGTTTTTAATGAGCTGATCTTTGAAAAGTACTTAGAATAATACCTGAAGCATAGTATCATTTTAAAAAATGAAAGTTTAGTTCTTTAGTATATGTTTACTTTAATACATATTAGGGTGATAGGACTACCTTTTCATTGTTTAGAGTTAGGATCCCCCCCCTTAAATCCATTAGTTACTTTTGTTATTATAAGGGAAGATGCCATGGTATAATTATAAAATATTTTGGAGCATAGTGCCTGTGACTGAGTAGGACACCAGCCCCATATACTGGAGGTGGCAGGTTCAAACCCGGCCCTGGCCAGAAACTGAAAAAAAAAAAAAAAAAAAAAAAAAGTTTGGAAAAATGAGTTGAATATTTCAAAAGGTAAAATATTCAAATGCTACCTTCTTTCAGGTGTGCAACAGTATTTATGAATTCTGTTTGGATATGAAGTAGGTATAATTGTGGAAGTTTCTGTGAAAGATGATTTAAGTGATTGGAGAAGCAGTGGAAAGTGTTTTCCTAATGCCATTTCTCTCCTTAATTTGAAAAATTAGTTTAGTCCCAGCTACTTGTGAGGCTGAGGCAAGAGAATCGCCTAAGCCCAGGAATTGGAGGTTGCTGTGAGCTGTGTGATGCTGCGGCACTCTACCAAGGGTGATAAAGTGAAACTTTGTCTCTACAAAAAAAAAAAAGAAGAAAAATTATTTTGCAGCAGACCAGCTGCATCCATAATTCTAAACCTCTCAACTAAGTATTTCAAGTTAACTGCCAGATTGCCAGATCTTAATGAAACTATTGGCTCTAAAATTAAAAGAGCTTGTTGGTTCCTAGATTCAATAAGAAAGTATATTCAAAGAATGATGAGAGGGAGAGAGGAGAAACCTGTAGTTTGATAACCTTTTTTGTCCTATATAGTGTTAAGAGCAAATTTGAATGGTGTGGAATTATAGTATTAGTATGTAAATCCCTATCAGCAGCATAGAAATAATTTACAGATATAGTAGTTTCTGAGTTAGGGAGTTGAACTGAGTTCTTTAATTATTGACTTAGATTTTATTTCACATTTTTTAATTAAACATATACAAATAGGCTGGGTGCAGTGGCTCATGCCTATAAGCCTAGCACTCTGGGACTCTGAGGCCAGGTGAATTGCCTGAGCTCAGGAGTTCCAGACCAGCCTGAGCAAGAGTGAGATCCTGTCTCTAAGAAAAAAAAAAATACAACAAAATAAAAATAGAGTGTTGTGGGTGCCTGTAGTCCCAAATATACTCAGGAGGCTGAGGCATAAGAATCGCTTGATCCCAAGAGTTTGAGGTTACTATGAGCTATGATGCCATGTACTCTACCAAGGGTGACAAAGTGAGACTCAAAAACAAAGGGAAAAAACCAAATAAAATTTATATCTTGTTACAAATGCAACTTGTGGTTTTATTGTCAATTTTGCATTCCAAATGTCTAACAAAAAAATCTTGTCATCTAGAAAAGGATATGTTTTGTATTCTTTTGTAAAAGGCAACCACAAGCCTTTAGAAATGTGTGAATGCTGATCCTTTTTTATCTCCTATGGCTCTGCATGAGCTGGGTTTGTATGAACTTGCTATCTGACTAGGAAACTGAGTCCTGCTGTACCAAATGACACCTTTATCTTTTTTGGCTAAAACTCTGAAGTGGAGTTTATTTTTATTTTTTTGCAGTTTTTGGACGGGGCTGGGCCTTAACCCACCACCTCTGGTATATGGGGCCAGCACCCTACTTCTTTGAGCCACAGGCACCACCCCTGAAGTGGAGTTTATTATGTATTATACCACACATCTTTAAAAACTTACTAGCTTTTATAATAGGAAAAAGGTCATTTTTATTGTAGAAAAATTGGAAAAATATAGAGTAAGTATAAAGGAGAATATCTGCTGTTCTACCATCCAAAGATAACTAATACTAATAATTTAGTTTCCCTTTCCCTAGACTTTTTGTGTATATGTACATCTTAAAATATCTAACCTCATAATATGTATAATGTAACAGGGATACAGTGTATATATTAGTAACAATCAGTGCAGTAAGCAGGTCACATGTAAGAAACTTCCAGGAGCTGAGACTGGCTGAGAAGAGAGCAGATTCATGCTTGCTGCAGGAGATCCTTTTCATTTAGAGGAATTGTTTTGTCCCCCCCCCCCCCATATTGCTAAACTACATTTGATAAGTTGAAGGCATATTTGAAACAGCTCTACCTTTTAGTAATCTGATAGCCTTTTTTTCCCTGATAATTTATCATGAACTTTTCTCATATCATTAAATAATTCTCCCTGCTCCACAATCACTTTCTGATATATTGAAAACTGGCAACCATAAAGGATATATTATTAGAATAGACCCTTGATAGTCTCAAAGAATATGATCAAATCTTTTGGGTATATTTTACCTCAGTCCTGTCCAATAGAAATTATGTAAGTCACATATATAATTTAAAAATTTCCAGGAGCTGTATTTTCAAAAGTACAAAGGAGCAATGTTCTTGTAACATGTAATCAATATCATTTTTTGAGATGTTTTGCCTTTTTTTATTGTTATTTTTAAGATTTTATTTATTTTTTGTTGTTGCATTTTTTTGGCAGGGGCCGGGTTTGAACCTGCCACCCTCAGTATATGGGACCGGTGACCTACTCCCTGAGCCACAGGTGCTGCCCTACATTTTTTTCTTACTAAGTTTTCTAAATCCAATGTGTATTTTCCACTGAAAGCATATCTCATTTGAGACTAGTTCCATTTCAAGTGCTCAGGAGCCACCTGTGGCTTTCTATTAGCACAGTCCTAGAATATAGTTTTTCTCATAACATGCAATAAAGTATCACTTTGCAGGTACTTTGGAGGAGTATAGGAGAAGAAAATAGGAAAGCCAAGTAACACTGTGGATGCTAAGCACTCATTTTGGTATCTTATGATATTTTAAACCTTACCTCAATAAAATTACATATTTTCATATTTATGGACCTTCATATCATTCAAATTTAACAGTGTTAAATTTGTAGTTGTCTAAAGGCCTATGGGTATACTGCTTGTAGTAACTCTCAGAATAGTATTAGGTTGTTTCAAAAGTTTTGTCCGTTTTAATGTCATGTGTTTTTGTAGCTCCATATCTCAATAAATATTTATTCTACTGTGTCGTGGTATATACTGATCGATGGAGAATTTTGTACTCTATACATTGATGCTGTT
>CAUYPK010068681.1:0-20261 GCA_963574355.1 Loris lydekkerianus
AGACTCTCACTGGATTAAAGATTTAAACTTAAGACATGAAACTACAAAAATAGTAGAGGAGAGTGCAGGGAAAAGCCTTGAAGAAATCGGTCTGGGCGAGTATTTTATGAGGAGGAGCCCCCAGGCAATTGAAGTAAGTTCAAAAATACACTACTGCAACCTGATCAAACTAAAAAGCTTCTGCACAGCCAAGAACACTATAAGTAAAGCAAGGAAACAGCCCTCAGAATGGGACAAGATATTTGCAGGTTATGTCTCCAACAAAGGTTTAATAACCAGAATCCACAGAGAACTCAAATGCATTAGCAAGAAAAGAACAAGGGACCCTATCACAGGCTGGGCAAGGAATTTGAAGAGAAATTTCTCTGAAGAAGACAGTCGCGTGGCCTTCAGACATATGAAAAAATGCTCATCATATCTAATCATCAGAGAAATGCAAATCAAAACTACTTTGAAATATCATCTAACTCCAGTGAGACTAGCCTGTATCACAAAATCCCAAGACCAGAGATGTTGGCAAGGATGTGGAGAAAAGTGAACACTCTTGCACTGCTGGTGGGAATGCAAATTAATACATTCCTTTTGGAAAGATATATGGAGAACACTTAGAGATCTAAAAATAGATCTGCCATTCAATCCTGTAATTCCTCTACCGGGCATATACCCAGAAGACCAAAAATCACGTCATAACAAAGATATTTGTACCAGAATGTTTATTGCAGCCCAATTCATAATTGCTAAGTCATGGAAAAAGCCCAAGTGCCCATCGATCCACAAATGGATTAATAAATTTTGGTATATGTACACCATGCAATATTATGTAGCCTTAAAGAAAGATGGAGACTTTACCTCTTTCATGTTTACATGGATGGAGCTGGAACATATTCTTCTTAGTAAAGAATCTCAAAAATGGAAGAAAAAGTACCCAATGTACTCAACCCTACTATGAAACTAATTTAGGGGTTTCACATGAAAGCTATAACCCAGTTACAACCTAAGAATAGGGGGAAGGGGAAAGGGAGGGGAGGGAGTGGGCAAGTGGGTAGAGGGAGGGGGGTTGGTGGGATTACACCTGCGGTGCGTCTTATAAGGGTATATGTGAAACTTGATGAATGTGAAATGTAAATGTCTTAGCACAGTAACTATCAAAATGCCAGGAAGGCTATGTTTACCAGTGTGATGAAAATATGTCACACAGTCTGTGAAGCTAGTGTATGATGCCCCATGATATCAATGTACACAGCTATGATTTAATAAAAATAAAATAAAATAAAATAAGAAGATAAAGAAAAGGATAGTAAACCTACAGTCAAGAGCCAGGTGTGGTGGCAGGTGGCTGTAGACCCAGCTACTGGGGAGGCTGAGGCAGGAGGATTGCTTGAGCCCAAGGGTTTGGGGCTATAGTGCACTGTAATTGCACCTGTGAATGGCCACTGCATTCCAGTCTGAGCAACATTACAAGACTGTCTCAAAAAAAAAATAACCTGTAGTGAGGGTCAGCACTCTCCTGGTAACTGTGGCAAGCTTCTGCTCTCTGGGCCACAATTCTATGTCTACAATTGGAACACTAGATGTAGGCACTAGAGACCCTGGAGCTCCTGGGACTCCTCGGTGCCTTTGCAGCTTCAGACCAGTCATTCACTTTGCAGTTGAGGAAGGGAATGTGTGATCTAGTTTTGAGGTTGGAGAAGATTCATAACTTCTGATCAAGTGGTCCCCCCAACCATGAGCGCCCATCAGGGTCACCCCAAGTGTTTGTTCAAACAGAAACTGCTGAGTCCCATCCTCAGGGTTTCTGATGCAATAGATTCAGGCTGGGGATTAAGAATTTACGTTTTTAATAAATGCTCAGGGATGTTGGTGCTGCCAGCCAGGGGTGCCGTACCTTGAGAACCACTGTTCTAAACCCATTGGGTAATTTCAGTGCAGCCCAAGTTGAGAAACTCTGCAGCAATTACGAGGCAAAGTGCTGACTGCCCTGCCTGGGACGTGGCTAGTGCCCAAAAGTGTCACTTGCCTCCTCCTGCACCCTTACATCCCCTGGAAACTGAACTCCCAGTGGTCTCTCTGGGAGTTTCCTCCACGTAGCCAATTCCACACCTCCAAGAGCATGGTCCTGAATTGCAGGTCTGACACAACTCTCTCTTCCAAACACCGTAATGCTTCCTTAATGCCTGTAATACTGAACTTTGGAAACATAAGGCTGTTCACAACTTCCTCAGATCTATTTATCTGTTTTTTTAGTCTTCTATCTCCTTCCAAATAACCCTCCCTCAATCCACCCTGTGTGGGGAGAAGCCCATCACAGCATTATGCCCTGGGCACGTGGAGTGCAGAGAGTGCCTGGCATGGGGGCATGGGGGCAGGATCTGTGGTCCCCCCGCTGTGGCCCAAATTCTGGCTCTGCCACTTCATAGCTGTGTGAGCTGAGGCAGGTGACTTCACCTCTCTGTCCTTGAAGACACCTTCTGCAGTCACAAAGGAATGATAAGGGTAGTCCCTTCCTCAGGGGGCTGTTAAGTGAAAACTCTGTGAAGAGCACTAAGCACAGGACCTGGCGTGTGGTACGTATTCAGTAAAGTGTCAGGACAGGGTAGCTAGGGGGCAGGAAAGACAGAAATGACCACTTATCTTATCAGCAAGGTACAGGAGACTAGAGGTGGAGATGGTGGCAAGGGTGGGGGACATGCCCCCTCCGAGGATAACAGGCCCTCTTCTCCCTTCCTCTAGCCCCGGGTGTACAACCCATCCCCAGGCAGGTACTCTTAGTATGCCCTTTGTTCTAGAACTCCCTTCTCCTCTAGATCATGCTCTCCATGTGCATGGGGATTATGTCTTATTCACCCCATGGAAGGACATTTCAAAGAGCATCCATGGATTCTTTAGTGCCAGGGAATAAAAATCAAGAGGCTTTTATGGGGGACTCATCTAAAAAGAACCATGTCCTACAAGCCTGCTCTACCCCAGGGCGGGCTTGGCTCTATTCTCAGCCAGAGTTTTCCCTGCTTCTTTCCTCTCTCAGTTCCATCCATTGTATTTCTTCTTTACGCACCTCCCTTGCTAGATTTAGGCTCTATTAAGAGCTTCTGAAATAATGTTATCCATCCTTATAACTATGCCATAAACAGAAGCGAAACAAAAATCCGTACAGGAAAACACAAGTATTGGTAAATAATTCAATATAAGGGCAAATTTGTAAACTGCTAAAGCTCTCAACAGAAGCTAGGGCTGCCGTGGGAGTCAGTGAGCGCCCCCGCCCCCCTGCACGGGAGACGTGCAAGCGGAAGCATTTTGTGCAGTTAGTGAGATATGAAGTTGGGCTAAGCATGGATGGCTTTTCTGGATTCTTCCCAGCATGGTATTCTATGTATCAAGATAAATAAATCCCTCCCCGGGTTTCCAGTCCCTATGTCTGCACAGAAAAGGGGAGAGGAGCCTGGGGAGCAGCGATCCCCAGTCACAGATTCCTGGCTTTGACCTCTCCATTGTCACTGGACATCACACCCCCATGGGCTCCTTGAGCCCGACTGACCCACACTCAGGACACACTCCTGGGGCCGCTCCACAGAAATGCCAGGTATGCAATGCAATCTCTTAAGTGGATCTTTGGCAGAGAATGAGGGTGAGCAACTGGCTCCACTGCCCACGCCTACACGTAGGAAGGCAAGAGAGATAACAGTCCCCAGCCAGAGCAAAGGATGGCAGTTTTCACTTGGCAAGGTGGCAAACATTCCAGACAGGACCACAGGGCAATTCTAACCAGCTGTCACAAAGGCCGGGTTGTTGTTTCAACCCTTTGCTCCGGGTGAAGCCTCCCCTCCACTCAGGCAAGTCCACCCTGTCCTCTCAGGGTTGGGCCTGCTTCTGTCCCTACCCATGCACACCCTATCCCCTCGTCTTCAGTGCTGACAGCCCACCTACATCCTACCTGTCCTCCAAGACCCAGAAAAAGTCCAGTTCCTCTCTTCTGAAACCTCCTAGGCCCGTCAGACCACAGGGCTCACGGCACCTCCAGGACCACGTACAGCTGCCATTTATCAAGCTTTGGCTGTGTGCCAGGTGACATGGCGGGCACTTTATATCCATTGTGTTAATTCTCAAAACAATTCCTTATTCTGGGAGACCATGTCAAAGACAAAGAACCTGGGCTTGACGCTATTTGCTGAGATAGGACACGACAAAGCCAGGACTTCCTGGCTCTACATCTTTTATTCTTTCACCTCACAAACCAAATGTAACTTTGTTTCTTATGAGCTCCCTGAGATCTAGGAGTGTCTTATAATCCTATGTCCCCCCAAAGTGCTTAAAATAAGATAGGAGTAAAACTTCATCTTATAAATTTTCCCTTGTAGCTGTATTTCAAATTGAATTTCTCCTCTCCCAAAGAGGCATAAAAAATACAGTTTGGAGCCTTACTGATTAAAAAATACAGTTTGGAGACGTACTGATTATCGTACAATCATAGACACTTATTACAAGTGGGCCTGAAAAGGTGAGTGATAGCAAAGCTATAACTTGGGCACCCTCATGGCAGACAAGGACCATGTCTGCATCTGTGCTGATGTCCAGCCCAGGCATTTGAATGATTGGGGGAAATAAATATAATTCTCTCAAATTTTGTTGGCTAAGGTGTCAAGATATATATTTAGAAAGCTTGTTATGTAAGAACTCCCAGGGCAGCTGGATCATGAGAGAACATTATTTTAGCACCGTTCCAACCGTGAGCCCATCCAATTAGCCAGAGGACATTGTTCCTGTCACTGCCCACCCCGTGCTGCACCAGCCCCACCCTGTGCTGGCTGCATATCAAGCCTGTTCAGCATTTTAATTAAGAATCTTGGAACGCCGCCTTGGAATGAGAGACACACACCCTGCCTAGCACCACGCCTGATACGTGGTAGGGCCCAGTTAGAGGGACATATCTGCTTCTGTGTGAAAATACCTTGGAGAGCATCTAGAACAAAGTCCAAAAACTCCATGGTCTCCGGAGGCCTGGCCAGTTATGTAGAAAAGTGAAAACCAGCCCGGCAAACTGAGCGAGGTCTGGGAGATGCCCGAGACCTCAGCATGAGGGGACCAGGGGAACAGTGAGGGCTTCATGGGAGAGGACACAGGAGTTTTGCCCCACTCAGGATGCGGCACCTCCCTGCCCACCTGGTTGCTGCCAGATGACATTAGGCCCAAGGTTGTCAGCCCTCCCCAAAATTTCAGGAAAGCCATACATTCCTTTTTTGTTGTTTTTGTTTATTTGTTTGTTTGTTTTATGAAATCTACCAATTCTTAATACTGGAAATTTATTTAAACTATTTTTTTTTTTTAAATATTCCCCATATCAAACAAACCTAACTGTGGGCTGGATCCTGCCTGCAGATGGCCAGTTTGTGACCATCCCACAGAAGCAGGGCCTGAATCCGCAGAGGTGAGATGCTATCCCAGGACACACAGCTTGTAAGGTGCAGAGAGACACAGCCGGACCAGACCTTGTACAGCAGGGCCAGCGCCTCGCTCTGCAGTGTCTCAGGGGACACAGAGCCCTGGCAGGGCTGCTCTGCTGAGACACACCTGCAGGTTGCTTTTAGCCCGCGCCTCGTCCCTGCTTGTCCCTGCCATTATCACCTCTCTAACCCACCACTCGGTGATAATTGCCAATTGTTTCTGGGACTCATATCCCATCTTCTGGGCTTGATTTCTGGAACTCACATCCCATCTTCTGAACTGAGCATAATGATGCTCTTTCCCTTCCCTCATGCTGCCTCCCAGGTTATTCTGGGAGCTTTAGATTTTAACTCATTCATTTGACAAAATGTTGGGAGCAGCCACTATCTGCCAGGCACTACATTCAGCCCCAGGGGCCAAAAGTGAATCAGACCCAGGCTGTGCTTTGAGGTGGTCTGATGGTTCATTACACGTGTCCACTTGGTTACCCACTGGAACCCAGGTGTTTGCTGAAACACTGGTCTAGACGTGGCTGTGAAGGTTAATCTTCAGAGTCACATTTATAAGTGAATCAGTACAATTTTAGTGAAGCAAGTTACCCTCCATAAGGTGGGAGGGCCTTGTCCAATGAGATGAAATCCTAAAAAAAGTACTGAGGTTCCCCCAAGGGAGGGAAAATTCTGCCTCCAGACTGACTTTGGCTACAAGCTGCAATGTTACCTCTTCCCTGGGGCTCTAGACTACTGGTCTGCCCTGCAGATTTCAGGCTTGAAGCCCCCAGAATTGCATAAGCCAATTCTCTATAATAAATCTCGACATCTCTCTCTCTCTCTCTCCCTCTCTTTCTTTCTCTTTGGAAAATGAACGCTGACTAATACAGGAGCTCATAGTCTAGTGGGGAATATAGTGGCTACCACTTATTTACATCATATTAAGTTTCTGCTCAAGCACAGGAGAATGAGGGGAGCACAGTTTTCCCCCCAGACTTGGAAGTGTGCATCTGTGTTGTGTGGATTTTTCTGAGAAAAGCATCAGGTATTTTTAAACCCCCCCAAACTCAAGGAAACTTAATTTCCTGGTCAGCCCTTCCAACTCTGCTCTTTTGTAATTTGAGGTATAAAGTGTTTCTGTGGTCTGTTTCTAGAGGCCTAGAAAGCCTTTGACGTTCATTCCAAATGAAACCACTGAGAAAGGTCAGCAAGAGTGCCCAGTCCATAACCTGGCACTTGTGGGTCCAGCCTCTATTTCTGCCATTTACCAGCTCAATAAACTAGCAGCTATCACTTACCCTCTCTGAGCCTCCGTCTCCTCGGTTTGTAAAATGGGAATAATAATACTACCCCACAGAGTCACCATGAACCTTAAATGAGATGTCAAAGGTAAGTTGGACAGCACAGAACCTAAGCAGCAAAGGTGCCAGGTGAAAGATCATTTATTCACACAAGTACATGTAAGTCCTGGGAGCTGCCGTCCTCAGCTCGCAGGATGGCAGCACTAGCCAGCCAGGGTCAAGCTGCTGTCCTCTCAGTCAAGACACATTTGCATCCTGACTGGGTTTGGTCCCAAAACCATAAAGAAGAAAATATAATCCATCTGCTCCTTTAAGTCTAAAACAAATACTTTCCCCTTACAGATGCAGTCTTGCTGTTCTTATCTCTCAGTTGGAGATCGTCGTGACTCCTGAAAGAATTGTTGCAATGCCAAGAAGCAGGGCTCTTACAAATGCCAGTGTCTGTCCTTCCTCAAATCCAAAAGGCAGAGGAGAGTGGCAGCTTAAAGAGATGGACCTGGCAGCTGTGCCCAGCTGCATCCTGGCTTCAGGCCCTGGTTCACCCCTTTGTAAGGCAAGGTTGGTAGTACCAGGCGCCTCAGAGTTGCAAGGATTTAATATAACAAATCATTCAGAGATTGGGCCTCTCTGTCTCGTAGGGATTAGAGCAATTATTATCATTACCCTACTTTTTGCAGGGAAGGGTGGTCACTAGCTTGCACAAGTTCTTGCTGTAAATTTCCCATCTGCCTCCTTTCTTATGAATCAGCATTCTATCACCTGCCTGGCAAGGGCCTTTTGAAAACATACTTCTCACTTTACATCTTGGATCTTGGAGCTTGGCAGGCAAGTAGCTCTCATCTCCAATTCCAGAAGGGATATTGGAGGTCTGAGAGGTGAAGCCACTGCCCAGTGGGGCACAGCTGGGAGGTGGGGGAAGAGTCGACCCGTCCATGCTGATTGCTTCTCCTTCATCTTGCTGACTGCAGGAGGGTCAGAAGGTTTCCACAGCAGTGAAAATTTTGGCAAGAGCTCCTTGGTCAGAGGGTCGTAGAGCAAGAGAAAGCTTGGGAATTCTATCCCGAAGGCTGTCCTGTTTAACTTGGCCCTCCCTATAGCCCGTGAAGCCAAACTGCCAGCAGAGTTCTTGCCCCTGGATGGCCACCAGGAATTCTGACTTCTAATTCTGGCTGATTACTTTGGACAAGTTGCCCGACCCCTCTATTCCCATTTTCCCATTTATAAGTCTAGGATAATAATAGCTTCCTCTCCTTGGAGGAAATTTTAATTTTTTTTTTTTTTTCTTGAGCAAAGTTACATCATTCGTTCCCTTAATTTGCTTTGTTTAGGTAGACAGGAAATGGTTTGCAGCTAGCAGCCAGTAATCACTAATCACACTGACAGTTTATAAAAAAAAAAAAAAAAAAAATGAGCAGCCAAATGCTTTGCAACACTAGACCTCTATTTCTTAATGAACCTTCCCCTGGGAGTGGGGTTTAGCCTATTTTCAGGCATTACATGGCTATGGTAGAGGTCGGATTTGATAGAAAGAAGCCCTGAAACTCAGAGTTAAGGAGCCCCAGGCAAGTCTGGGAGAGCTTGGTGAGGTCACTTTACCAATTTTAACCTGTTTCTTAACTACACAATAAGAGTTAGACTAAAAGGCTTTAGGGTCCTCCTCAGTGACACTGCCCATTCACAGTTATAATAATCATTTAATATGAGTTGTTTTTGGCGGCCCTGATCCCTCCAACCCTCACCCTCTCCTACACCTTCCAGACAGCCACCAGCACAGATCTCAACAAGTCACTCCTGATTGAAACTCCTCTGTGGGCACAGAAAGGGATGTTGAGAATCACCACAAAGTTATAATAGGCTGCCATTTAAAATGATGTAGAAAGAAGAGACTTCAACAACATGGGAAATGGAGAGCTTATGTTGGTGAGAAAGTCGGGATACAGAATTATGCAGTAGTATCTCCACAATTAAAAATGCATAAAACAAAGGCATTTTGTATTGTGGTAACTGTGGTTAAGTGATTTGACCCACTAAGCGTCAGAGCTGGGACTTGAACCTGGGTCCCTGGGGAGAAAGAATGTCGCTGGGTATTTAGAAAAATTGCCTGAGATAATAAGTGCATAATACTTTGAAGAATTCAAGGGCAATGGAGTGTTGGAATGACAGCATGGGTCCAGAGAACCTAGTTAGAGACATCATTGTTGTCACGCGTTCATGGATATTACCATGGGTTATAATCAAATATAGTTAATGCATTTTTCCAGATCATTCATCTTATTTCTTTTCTTCAAAAATATTTCTGCACACATTAAGATGGCATTTTGTGTGGATGCTTCAGACTCATCCACTAAGTATCTGTGGAAGTTGAGCAATAAATCTTTGGTACCTTAAGCAGCAAATCTTTTTATTTCTTTAGATCACTCTTAGTGATCCTAGATTAAATAGCTAAACTACTTGAGATTTCAGGCAAAAATTATGTCAATTTTCTCTGGGCTGGATGACTGCTTTAGAAGTTATACGCTCTTTCAAACAATAAGTCATTTATTGCAGTTTTAGCCAGAAAACCTGAGATGCTCCAGGGTACCAAGCCTAACAATCCCATCTCCCACTAATCACTCGTGGTTTTCATGATATAGCCATAATTATCATACTAGCTGATGCAGACAAGTCTCCCCAGGCTGAGTTTCAAGTCCCAGATAACAGGGGCTAATATGAGCTAGATAAGTGTAGTTCCCAGAGGGAGGAAAAAAACCCTGGATGAATCATTTTCTCCAAATGGCCAACTTCAAACAGACAGAAAGTATCATTTCATCATATCCTGGGTTGCAAGGCCATTAACACCAGGAAAGCAATTTCATTAAACAGTATTCCATGGGGCAGGTCTCTCAAAATAGAAAAAATATATGACAGGACATCCATCAGTATTTTCATGGCAATGGCCTTGTGCATGGAATTGAGAGTCCTATACTCAGATCCCAGTTCTCACATTTCCTTTGTGATTGTTTTTTTCTTTTTTCCCAAATTTCCAGGCCTTCCTAATCTTCATTATTGCCATCCAAATACATGGGGTTAGCAGATCTAGTACATAACTTGTGCTCCACAGGACTGAGTGAAATATAAAGTTAAATATAGATGAATATAGTTGGAACAGCAATAACCCTTCTTACAATTTTTAAAATATTATATACATATATAACGTTGAAAAATAGAGACTGTAAAAGCAGTGTGTTTATCTATCACAAGTGCTGAGAGATACTTCAGAGCACCGAATCTAGGCTTTTTTAACCTCAGCCCCACGCACCTGTAGGGGCTCCCTAGATGCACAGCCTTCAAATGTAAGATGGTATCCGTAGTCTCTCCCTACCCCATACTCATTTATCTGTCTCATGGTAACACTACTCTGATTTTCTTTTAGGAAACTACCCCTGTGCCACTTTCCATGTGGTTCAAGTGGGACCTCCCCACCCCATGTCACAGTTCAGGCCAAGCATGTACCCCACAGGGTTTGTGTTGGGTCTGGGCCAGATTTCTACCAGAATCATGAAACTAAGTTGTAGTCTTCCTATTTGGGTTGTTCAGCTGGTAGAATATGAGTGTGTTTTATGGATGGGTATCTTTGCTATCACTTAGGGAGGCCCCTTCTAAAAAGAAAGCCAAGAACTTAGAGAGCAGGGCCAAGAGATAGAGACAAATTCCTTCTGTCATCCAGGAAGACCAAAGCCACAATCAACTCCAGGGCTTGTGAGGACCATGACCCATTGCATTGCCTTTTGGTAGATGCCAGACTGTGCACAGTCCCTGTCACTCATGACCAATAGAACCCTACTGAAAACAAGAGATTTCACTAATTTCTTGAAATAATATGCAAATTTTGCACAACTATGCATAGGTATATTTTCCTGGACAGACAGTCAGTATTCTTAATGAGTTCCTGAACTAAAAGGATTAAAACTCATTTTTTAAATCCAATGCCCTCATTTTACAAATGCAAAAGTTAGGAAAGAGAGTAATTGTCCCAGGTCACACAGAAAGCAGATGACAGACACAAACCAGAATCGGGTTCTACTGAGTCTCAGCCTCACCAGTGCATCCCAACATGAGCCCACCAAGCTGAATCTCCAGGCAGCCACCGGCCTGCCCTGCCCAGACAGTGTGTGTGAGATGCAGATTCAGCACTGCTATTCTCAAACCCTCCCAGGAAGATTGAAATGTGCCATTAGGGTGAGAAACTTTTTCTCACAACATCAAAACAAAGATGAAGAAACACAAGCCAACTGGTCAAATATTCGCTAATAAATGTTAAATGGATACCTTACTAATGTGAAATTAAGTGTGTCACTTCACCCGTGCACTGGGCTAGGTGTGGGGGTGCCAAATTGAAAAGGACACAGTCCCTGCCCTGAACAGCACTTCATCTTTTATCTTCCTTTCTCATAAAAGAAAGTATTGTATGAACATCAAAGAATGTGCTATGTTTCATTGGCAGCAGAATGGAATTCTTAGAAGCCCTGCCTTCTCTCTTTCAGCCACCTGCCTCGCTCTTCCTCTCAAACTAAGTAAACAACTCCTTTAAAAGATACAGTCCAGTGTTTGCATCTGTTTGAAATGGTCCCCTTTAGGGAATGTAAGGCATGTAAGTATATTTACAAAAATTCTTTTTAAGGAATGCAGTATATAGATAAGTCCACCCCTATATTTTTCTAAGGTGACCTCATAGCTGTCATGAGATATGTTTTTACATCATCCTCCATGATTGGGTCCTACCCTACTCCCACTCCAGTCTTTACCTAATATGGAAGACATAATGTGCTATTACAACCTCAACCCAGTAAGTATTTTCTAATCACCTCCATGTCCCAAGCTCAGTGCTGAGTGTTTGGGGATGGAAAGGATGAACTATGATGCCAAAAAGAAAAACAACAACGTGACTGTCTCAAAGAGTTAACAGTCAAATGAAAGGGTAACAGATTAATATCTACCTCTAATGAAAGCAAGCTGTCGTGTTAATTATAACTCCACTAATTATGTGACTGCCACGTGCTGTGCACTTTGCTAAGCGTTGTACATGCCCGTGACATTCCCTTCTCACAACACCACTGCGGGGCAGCTGTCATTCATCTGCATTCCACAGAACAGGAGCCACAGAGACGGGGACCGTCTTGTGATCTGCCCAGTCTCAGCTTGTTAGCAGGAGAGCCAGAAAGGGCTCTTGGGTCTGTTTAATTCCAATCAGGTAGCAAATGCTCCCGCTGAAGCACAGATGCGCCAGGCGCCGGGAAAGCAACATAGTCACAGAGCCCCACTGCACACCTTTCCTCGCTGGATCACAGAAGGGAAGAGGCAGGTGATCCTCCCCCGCCTCAGTGAGGAGTCACAAATGCAACCTCACGCCTGCAACCTCCTCCAGAGGCTCGACAAATCAAAGTTGTCTTCCCTGGAAGTGAACTATGGCATGAGGACAAAAGGCAACCCATTCATTTGATCCAAATCAAATGACTGAGTCCCATCAAGGTAAAGTAACCTGTTCAAGGTTACACAGTCAGGAAGGTGGTCCACCTGGAATTCTAACTCCCAACCTGGGCCATCTCTCCCGGGATCCCTTACTCTCTCATCCTGGCTTGTCCCGTTGCATTTGATGGAGTCACTCTTAAGATGCAGCAGCATATCCAAACCACAGTCTAATTTGTGCTAGGAATTGGGGTGGGGTTACAAATGTAGTATTTCTGGGACCAGGATCCTGTTTCCCCAATCACCGCTCCTGATTGTGGAAGACCTGAAAGATAGGCCTATAAGAAACAGTGGCCGTACAGGAAATAAAATGCCTTTTCATTGTTTTCTGGGCCAGCAGCCAACACCTGAATTCAGTGAATTCCCTGACAAAGATGAATTAAAACACATGGATCAGATCAGACACTAAGTGCAGCCTCTATCTGCCCCCAAAATAAACCCAAATCTGAATTGTGACTCCTCTCACTATGACCACATTAAGGGGCAAAAATACGGGGCTGGGGCTACATTAGAAGTTGTTTAGTTAGTACTGACTGTCTGAATGGTAACAACATTTGTGAGTAGAGTTGCCTGCCAGCCTTTTCCTTTGGGGCAGCTGTGCTGTCCAGTACAGTAGCTATTAGCTCCGTGGGGTTATTTACATTTTAACTTAAATGAATTAAAACTAAATAAAATCAAAAGTTCAAATCTTCACTCACACTAGCCACATTTCAAGTGTTCAAAAGCCACACGTGACTAGTGACTACCACAGACAGCTTCCATCACTGCGGAAAATTCCCTGCACCATGCTGACCGTCAAGGAAGGAGGATGTGAGAGAGAAGAGTGGCCTGTCTCAGAGGGCTGAGCAGGGCTCCGGTTACCCAGGCAGCTCCTGTCATAAAAGGGACGTGGGAAGAGGGACTTGAGAATTGTTGTACACCTTTCAACACACACTGACACCAGCCATTGGCACTAATCAACATAATCAACACAGTCTAATCTGACCACCAAATGCACATTACCCCCTCAAGGGAGGGATGGGGGAAAATCTCTCTGCCATCAAATTGTGTGTATGAGACTCCTATTAACCAAAAGGTCAATTTTTTTTTTTTAAAGAAATTACCCACAGCCTGAATTAAGTTCATGTGTGGTCTTTCATAAGCTGAGAAAGGGCAGATAAGGACTGATTGACCCAGCTGGGGTCAGGTTCCCACCTTTGGACCAGTCACTTCAGCAAGGGTTGTGAGAATGTGGCAGCCAAAGGTGGACTGTGTGTTTGGAGCATGGCTGCTGCTTGTGGTCATGCCTCTGCTCAAAGGCAGCGGCCACGGCACTGAGCCATCTCCCTTACTTTCCTACCTGAGTTTCCAAGCCAGTCCTGGCTTGCTTGTCTCTGACCTTTGAGATTTTTGAGGGCAAGGATGCCGTTTCCCTCTCTGTGCCCAGCATGGTGCCCAGCATACAGCTGCCTCTTGCTTCTTTATAGATGTCTAACTGCAGGGCAGCAGGTGGCCCTTCCTTATCCCTACCTGGGGCGGGGGGGACAATGCCAGGATGTACTCTCTGTGCATTGGCTAATTTAATCATTACAGCACCCTTACATGGGGAATTCTACTCACCCTGTTTTTCAGATGAAGAAACCAAGTCTCATCAAGGTGAAATAACTTACTCAAGGTCATGCAAACTAGCAAGGGGTGGACCCAGAATTCAAACTCCCACCCCTGTGATTTTTCATGATGCTGGGTACTAAAAAGTGAATGAGTGAGTGACGGCATAATGATTGGATGAAATGTGAGAAACTACTCACAAAAGAATTGCTTACAATTTTGTTCTACTAAAAATTGGATAAACGGAAGGCCACATTCAGGACAGCGCTTGAGTACTGCCACCAATAACTGTTTTCTGTGAAGACAAAGAGACAGTCGTGCTACATTTAAGGAGCAGGAATATGGCTGTGCCGTATGAAACACAACTTAATTAATAATGATGTTCTAAATGGAAAAAATAAAAGTATGAATGAAGCTGCCCACCAGCCTCTTCTAGCTGGCACAGTCAGCCCACTCCTAGGCCCTCACCTGTTTTTATTATGTAGCTGATCTCTGTCAGTGACTTACATTCTATAATTGACACACAACTGGTATCCAGTGGACCCTGAATCTTATATTTATTTTCTGGAGCCAGTAGCTAAAGAATAAAAACCAAACTCTAACTCCCTCCATTCCTTTTTTCCTAACGTGCACCTTGCCTCATCCCCATGCTCTTGGACGTGGAGTCTACACTCAAGTTTGCTCTCTAGACCTAGAACCACTTTGCGTGTTCCTCCTCCTCCACTTTTGCTCCTGCTATTCCAGCAGTAGTACTGCTCGCTGTCCCACCCCACTTAGGACTCACCAATCCTGTACTTTCTTCAAGGCTTAATGAAACCCACAAAAAAGTGAATTTGAGAAGGTTTATCCATTCCTCTGCTGCCACACGGCCCTAGGGGATGTTTAACGTTTGACATAGAAAGTGCCAGTTACTGAAAAATGGGAGCTTTGTTTTCATTTTAGAGTTCGTTATCAGTCGTCTTTCACCGTGCCACAAATAAGAACAAAACTCGTAGTGTCATGCGACAGGAAGCTTACACCCTCCCTGACAACTGGAGTTCCGCTGACGGAGGCGAAACTCACATAAGTGTAGCTCCAAAAGCAGGTTGGGCCTGGGGAGCTCCACAGGTTTTGCATCCTCTGGGTCTAGGAGATAGGTGAGGTATGGTACTCTCACGGCAAAAGACACGGGCATCAGGGCACACATCTGCTCACATCCCATCAGCCAAAACTAATCTTATGGTCAAGGCCAAATTCAGGGACTGTAGGAAGTACTTTCCTCTCTTGTGGATGGGAGACAGTGAATATTTGCTGAACAATAATAGGTCCCTTCTTTTGCCACAGCAGGCTAAAGAAAGCAACCCAAATAAAGAGGAGCAGACCGTCCAGAGCATTTAGAGCTCAGAGAAAGAGGGCCGAGCCACCACACACAGCATCCCCTCCAGGAAAAAAGAAAGTAGACACAACACCTGGAGAGCAGATCAAGGGCAACAAGGGCTGTCAGCAATAATGTGGCAAGGGACAGGGACTTGGACGGAACTCCAAGCTGGTGGTGTCATACCCAGTGGATGGGAGCACAAGCTGATGGGAACATTTTACAGGGGAAGTTGGCTCTGCACATCACAAATTGCAAATGCACATTCCGTTTGATGTGGCAAGAATCTGGATCAAAGGGAATTCTGCTAAGAATATGTTTTGTGGACGGAACCAAATAAGTACACACAGACTACTCAGCAGTTTGCTATAGCAAAAACATAAAAATAAGTAAAAGTAGAAAAGAAAGAGAAAAATTGAGTACCCTATCTAGAGCTCCGGTTAAATGAATTATGGTACATCCATCCACACGGCATATTATCAGGCCTTTAAGAACAAGTTGAATCTATACAAGCTCATTCATTCATTAAAAAAAAAATTTTACTGTGTTCCTATCTTATGCCAAATCCTGTTCTTGGAACTGGCAATGTGGAAAGAAAATGAGAGATCTAGGGTCTTTCTTCTCTAGGAGAGAAAGTAGTAGCAGGTGATTAATAAGTCAGCAAATAAATATGATAACCTCAGGAAGCAATCAAGGCTGTGCAAAACATAACCGGATGTTGTGCAAACGGTAGCCTGGGAGAGGGACCCCTTCAATGGGTGTCCCTGGAAGGCTTCTCTGGGGAAGTGATGCTTGGGCTGAGACCTGCACAGCAATAAGGGCAATCCTTTCCCAAAGGGCCTGAATATGTAGGGGTAGAATCTTACGGAGAAAAGACAGCAAGTGCAAAGGCCCTGAGAAGGGAATGAGCTAGTTTATTCAAAAGAAACACCAAAAGCCAGCATGGTTGGAGCAGTGAGTGGAGGAGACAGAGCCTCAAGGTGAGGCTGGTGGAAGAGTGGAGACCCAGGTTTCCATCCCACTGCTTACATTTTGGTCTTCAGTTTCTCCATCGGTAAAACAAAAGTATGAATCACTGACAGCTTTTCTCTCCTAGGATTTCAACAAGCAGCTCTTTAGGCAGAGCAAGTATTGTTGTTCCCACTTTACAGATGAGGAAACTGAGCCTCCAGCAGCTCAGGAACTTTGACCACAGTCACACCTTTTTGTAGTCAGCAGAATCAGGATACACATCCGGACCTCCCCATGGCTGTTCCAATGCTCCTTCTGCTATACCACCACCACAATCTCCTCTGCTTCCTTTGTGTATTTCAACATGCACACTACCCTAAATTCTCTGGTGAAACTTGATGATCTTTAATTCTTTTAAAGAGGGATTTCCCCCCAGGGTTGTGTATAAATTGAGTTTTTCAGGCTACAGCTTAGAGCCACATGTGGGTTTTATTTTCAATGTAATTTTCTATTTATATATTTATCTGTCCTTCCAAAAAATAAGAGGGCAACCTGGAGGAGCTATTCTTGCTGTAGGACTTGGACGGATAGAGAAGATGTGGGGTGAGGAATGTGGAGAGAGAGAGTGCCTTCTCCCCACATCTGAGGCCACACAGCTCGTAACTTGTGGGGCTAGGATGTGGAGTGGTGTCTATCCAACTCAAAAGTGCGTGTTCTTTTCAATCCTTGGGATGATGAGCCATAGATACTGCATCACACACTGTGTTCTTAGAAGGGTCTCTCTCCAGTCGGCAGGGATCTGGACCAATGACAAGGAATCCACCCAAAGGATCCATGGGGAGTGTGACGTTTCAAAATGATTCCCGTGCTGTTAATACTCCCTTCATAATTTGCACAAAAACTTGGCAGTCTCGCTCCATTTCTCAGAACAGAATCTGCTGGGGACTGGGAAATTAATTAAACTTCATTAATTCTGCAAAATAAACCGTGGCATGTTAACCTGTGCACTCAGAGGCATTATCATAAATCTCCAAAATTAAGCTCACCTGTCTAAGCAGAGGAGCAGCCCACATTCAGGCCCTGTGAGCAGAAGGTCACAGGATCGATGGCTTCTCAAGGGCTTCATTTCTTTCTGGGGCCTTCCCCTAACCAGCAAGGCCAGCTGCACTGTGCTCCAGTTTGATCATTAGCAGAGCCATGCTCACCAGCCCAACAGTGCTGAAGGGGCACTGGTGTGTGTGTATTTTGGGGTAGGAAAAGTGAAGACTAAGCTATGTTGAGAGGCGGTTAGAAGTTTGAGAGTCACTGATTTGCTTTTATAAGTCAGAACTCCTTAACTTAAAGCCTGAGCAGACTTTAGACTTGTCACTTACAACAAACCAGAGGCCCAGAAAGAACTAGCAATTTGTTCCTAACAACAAGTTGTTAGTGGCAGGTCTGGGACCAAAACTCAGGACTCCTGATTCTCAATCTTGTGCACTTTTCATTCCAATGTACCTGCCTTGGGATTTGGGGAAGATAAGAATACCTCCAAAAATATTTACTCTCTCCTGGGAGGAGTGTACTGCCTAACATTGGTCTTGACCGTGTAACTTCCTGCAGTCAAGTGAATGGAAGCAGTGACAAAATGTGCTTTCCCTGCTTTTGGCATGAAAAAGTTAAACCCTGATGAGCCCACAGGTCCAAAGAAGATGAGCGTGTCATGGAGCAGACCCAGATTCAGCTGCAGCTTAAAGGCATCTGGTCCAGCCCAGCCTCGAGTAGCCGGTCTCCATTTGACACCTAGACAAGAAAAGAAAAAAATGTCTAGGTCTCTGAGACTTTTGCAGTTACCTGTTATGCAACAACAGTTGATTGATTCGAGTTCATCCTGCAAACAAATGACACAGAATGACACATGGAAAAGGGTCAAGGCTTTGACAGAGTTGAGTTTGAATCTTGGTTTGAGCATTTAGCTACTGTAGGATCTCAGGGAAGGCACTAAAACTCTGAGACTCAACTCCCTAATTCTGAAATGAAAGAAATAATACCCACAGGGGGATAATTAGAATTTGAAATTTAGAGTTTTATATTAACTGCCTAGCATATAGTGGGTTTTAGATTGCAGACCTTTAGCTGGAGAGTTGGGAAAAAGTTCATTGTTACATTAAAAATCAGTGATTTCAGAAATGCATTCTTCTTTTCCTTGGTTTTTAGGGGAGTATGTGACACCTAAAATAAAAACTCTATTTCCCAGAGTTGTTTGTAGCTAGTCTATTTGTGGGAAAGTTTTGGCCAAGAATATAGGGTGCCATATACAACTTCTGGGACTTGTTCTTAAAGAGAGAGAAGACATCCTTTCCCCTTCTCTTTCTTACTGGTTTGAATGTGAACATGACAGCTGGAGCTCAAGCAACTGTTTTGGACCATGAGTAGGAAACCACATGCCATTTAGAACAGGAAAGAGAGAGAGGAAGTCCAGTTCTAAAACCAGGTTGGTACCAGGCCTGCACTGCCTGCCCCTGGACTTCTTTAATATAAGAGAAAAATAAACTACTAACTTGATTAAGCCACTATTATTTAGGGCAGCCCTATTCAGCATCCTTTGGGAGCTTGTTAGAAATGGAAATTGGCAGTGCCCACTCCAGACCTGCTGAATGAGAGTCAGGTGAGCCCAGGAATCGAGGCATTAACAAGCTCTCCAGGTGATCCTTATACTCACTTAAGTTTGAGAGGCACTGATTTAGAGTTTTCCAGCACACCTGTGCTGATAACTGATAGAGTAGTCCTAAATTGCAGGTTTTGTCGAGATCTTGGTGAAAGCTTAAAAGGCAGATGAAATAAAGCCAGAAAGGATGGCAAAGCCCAATAACTGACAGAGTCAAGATTTAAAATGATTTTGACAGGATGGAACACTGGGGCCAAACCCAAGCAGATGAAATTTAACAGGGACGTATCGAAAGCAAATCAAAACACTCCTTTTTATTGAAGGAGATAGAAATGTTCTACTTTTTGACTTTTTAAATTAAAAAGAGGAAATGTAAAATTACTTATTATAAAATATAGCAAATAAGACTACAACTCAATCCCAATTACTGCTAGTTAAAGGAATGAGAGGGGAAAGATCAAGAAGGGGAAAGAGAAAATCCCAGAGTAATAAAGAAACATAGAGTCACAGACAGAAAGGAAGAGAAGTGGGAATCCATTTCCAAATCGGTCTGTAAATCCTCAGATGCTCTTCGCACTTAGGGGCAACGATAATTAAGAGAAAAGTTCTATTAAGACTTACTGAGTGCCAGGTACTATGTTGTGTGTATTATAGAAATGTATCCTCTTGGGAACTTTATTAGTATCACTGTTTTTCGACGTCAAAACTGAAGCAGTGAGAGGTTCAATAAGTTTCTCAAGGCCACACAACTAGCGCAAGGTGGGCACAGGATATGAACCCAGGTAGGCAGATTTCAGGGCTGTGACCCATAGCTGCTCTGGCACATGCTATCCCCCCTCCCCCCGGTGCTGCTCCACTCTTGTCACTGATCAGTTTCTGCAGAAACTGGTTTTAATAAAAATAAGGAAATCCGTCACCACGCTTAAGTGTAAGTCCAGGTGGTAAGTCCAGGCAGTATCATCATTGTAGACACAAGTCCCTCCATTCCTGTTGTCCTCAGCCAGTGGCCTCATCCTGAGGCTAGTCCTCCCTCCCCAAATTCCAAGTTGGTAGCCAACCGTCTTGAAGCTTTCTGCCTCCTGTTCATGCCAGCAAATGAGATAAATCCCCAAGCATGTAAAGTACTGAAATATATGTCCTCAATTCAGTCTTATTATATGAAGGTAGGCAAATGAACATTCTTTTTTTTATTATTATTATTATTAAATCATAGCTGTGTACATTAATGCAATCATGGGGCACAATGTGCTGGTTTTATATACAATTTGAAATATTTTCATCAAACTGGTTAACACAGCCTTCACGGCATTTTCTTAGGTATTATGTTAAGACATTTATATTCTACACCTAGTAAATTTCACATGTACTCTTGTAAGATGCACCGTACACGTGGTCCCACCAATTACTCTCCCTCCACCCATCCTGCCCCCTCCCTTTCTCTCCCTCTCCCCTTTCCCCTTCTTTGTGGGCTATAATTGGGTTATAGCTTT